>JAGDQP010005543.1:0-77593 GCA_022664845.1 Lepisma saccharinum
TTAATTTGTTCAATTAAATACCCGGAATACTACACAACAAAATCCCGATACAGTCTTTTCAATCTTAAATTGCTTCTGTCTTTTCTTCCAAACTATAGTCCAACACCACCAACAAAGCTTCTATTCACACTAACTTTAAAACAACCCAAACAATCATAAGGCTTATACAACAATATTTTTGTGCCCAAACACAGTCATTTTAAAACACTTCTGCGCATCTCACATCTCTAAACCTTTTATTTTTTCTTCTACGTCAGTACCTCTCCCCCATTTTCTTCCTTAAAGACACTAAGCAGAACAACCATGAATCCAATCCTTTATCCACAAAAGTGCATGGAATTTCTCCAAGTACTCATCATTTCTAATTATATATATATATGTACACATAAAGTTTGATAGTGTAATGCTATTATTGCAATGTATCTCTAAAAATATTTCATAAATTTCCTTACACAATTTCTCCCTTAGATCCTTACAAATATCAATGCAGTTGTGCTGAGCTGTGTCCATAGGAGTATAATTATAGCATGCTATACATGTTAATGGCAATAACGGTTTCCAATGGTCTATACTGCTTATTATACAATCAGGACTAACTGTTAGTACAACATTCACATACCATCATTATGTAGTTTCATCAGTACTTAGGTTCGAGTCTTTTGTGACCATCTTTATAGAATTTGTTCACTAATCACAATATGTTGTCTCATTATCAGTTGTCCAATAAAATATAAGCAAATCAAATGCTTTAAACCACATTTGCACAACTCAAATACCATCAATGTTACATAAATAACGTATTTCTTTAAGTCATTCGGGTTGACAGCAATATCCATCCTAAGTTGGGTTCAATAAATATTTTATCTAGCACAAACAACAACGAGTTTTCAAAACTTTTGTTATATTTGCTTAATCTACTCATCAACATATATCTTTATACCAACTTTCAGGTTTCTATCTTAAACGGTATGGAAAATGGTTCTTCCATCCGCCATATTTTTTAAAGATGGCAACTTTTCCAAAAAATATTACATTTTCGTAATCTACTTGTCAAACTATATCATTGTACCAACTTTCAGGTTTCTATCTTAAAGGGTATGGAAAATGGTTCTTCCATCCGCCATATTTGTTTAAAGATGGCGACTTTTCCAAAAAATATTACATTTTCGTAATCCACTTGTCAAACTATATCATTGTACGAAATTTCAGGATTCTATCTTAAACGGTATGAAAAATGGTTCTTTCGTCCGCCATATTTGTTTAAACATGGCGACTTTTCCAAAAAATATTACATTTTCGTAATCCACTTGTCAAACTATATCATTGTACCAAATTTCAGGATTCTATCTTAAACGGTATGAAAAATGGTTCTTTCGTCCGCCATATTTGTTTTAAAATGGCGACTTCTCCAAAAACTTCTTACATTTTCGTAATTCTTTTGTACTGATCAACGTTTCTACCAAGTTTGAAGATTCTATACTTAGCCGTTTAGGCTGCGTATTCTTTAAACAAATAATTTAGGCGGCCATATTTGTTTAAAGATGGCGACTTTTGTACAATTTTCTAATATGTTTGTAATTCTTCTGCATTAGTCAACGCTTTTACCAAGTTCCAAGTTTCTAGTCAGCAGTTTAGGCTGTGTATTCCTTCAAAAAATAATTTCGGCGGCCATATTTGCTTAAAGATGGTGACTTCTAAAATATTTTCTCATATGTTTGCAATTCTCTTGCAGTAATCAACGTTTCTGCCAAGTTTCAAGTTTTTAGTTCTAGTCATTTAGGCTCTGTGTTCTTTCAAAAAATAATTTCGGCGGTCATCTTTGTTTAAAGATGACGACTTTTGTACAATTTTCTCGTATGTTTGCAATTCTTTTCCAGTAGTCAACGCTTTTATCAAGTTTCAAGTTTCTAGTTCTAGTCGTTTAGGCTGTGTATTCTTTCAAAAAATCTTTTCGACGGCCATATTAGTTATAAAATGGCGACTTTTGTACAATTTTCTCATATGTTTGTAATTCTTTTGCAGTAATCATCGTTTCTACCAAAATTCAAGTTTCTAGGTCTAGTCACTTAGGCTCTGTATTCTATCAAAAAATCATTTCCACGGCCATATTTGTTTAAAATGGCGACTTATAAAAACTTTTCTTAAATTTCTTCAATCTAATAATGACAATACGTCTTCATATAAAATTTCAGTTCTGTAGCTCAAACGATGTGCAAAATAAATTTTATGTCGGCCATATTAGTTATAAAATGGCGGCTTTTTAAAAATCAAAGGCAAAACCAAAATAAGTGCATTTCCTAGCTTCAAAACCACTATATACAACATTCACGTTTCGTCATGAGGTTTACGCCCTGCATCTAAACCTTTTCAAATTTACCCACGCTTTCGGAAGGTTTTCAGTTCAAGTTTAGTCAAATTGTATTTTATTCAGTAATATCACATGTTCTTTTATCTCATTTTCTGTATATCTCAACGATATTCAATAATTTTGCTCATGTATGCTATCTTTCTGTAATTTACCAACGCTTTCGGGAGCTTTTAGTACTATTTTCGTCAATATTACATTTTATTCAGTACAGTAGGTTCTTGTTTCTGTGTCAGTTCCTGTATATCTCAATACCAACTTATATTTAACATTTGTGCAAATTACCAGCGCTTTCGGGAGCTTTTCTATGCAAATTTAATCAAATTACATTTTATTTGGTACAATAGGTTCTTGTTTCTGTGTCAGTTCTTGTATATGTCAATACCAAGTTATATTCAACATTTGTGCAATTTATCAGCGCTTTCCTAGCTTCAAAAACCAGTATATTACACATTTGTTTCAATAAGATACAACAAACGGTCTAGTAGACGTCCAAATGTATATCAACAGTAAGTCAATGAAAGCCTTTCTTCGATTCAAAGGTCCAACTAAAGTAAGCACGTTTCCTAGCTTCAAAAATCCGTATATTTCACATTAGTTTCAATAAGATACAACAAACGGTCTAGTAGACGTCCAAATGTGTGTTAGTTCAATATATAATTATGTCATAAGGCGACATTCTGCCATCAGCATTATTCCTAAAACAAACAACTAAAGTCTTCACATATGTATTTATCAGTCAGCATTAGTCAAATGTTTCAATACCCATCCAAGTATTATCTTCAGTAACCATCACCACTATACCACAACAACCTTAATGTTAAACTTTAACCATTGGATCTGCCATAAGGCAACAAAATCTAACAGTTGCAGCAACTTAAACTTTAAACAATGGATCTACCACAAGGTAACAAAATCTGACACTTGGAGCAAGTTAAACTTTAAATATTGGATCTACCGCAAGGTAACAAACTCTGACACTTGGAGCAACTTAAACTTTAAACACTGGATCTACCGCAAGGTAACAAACTCTGACGCTTGGAGCAAGTTAAACTTTAACCATTGGATCTGCCGCAATACCATTTTTTTTCTTTCAACGCAAGTCAGCAAAACAGTTAAATTCATGCGTTAGTTAATTGTTATTCAAACAAAGTTACTGCCAATACAATGTTCCTAGACCTTCTTAATATTCACAAGTACTTGAAGTATCTTACATTTATGTCTCATTGTCGACAATAATAATTTTATTTCTTATTTCGTTTAAAAAATCATCTCCACCCGTTCTCCTACTTTTCTTGAACTAAATTGGCCTTGAGCTCTAGGCAATGACTTCATTATTTCCACTTGTGGTTTGGATCAGAAATTAAAATTTTTCTTCCTATTTTACCCCTTTCTTTCCAAAACTCATTAATTTTTTTCTATATTTTTTTTCATCCAACAAAAAGGCAAATGCCCTGTGGCATTCTGTTATAGATATTTGTGTTCCGGGCCGGGGAAAGGGGTAAGACGCAAGAGTTAAGCTCAATTTAATTTTTAATTAGCGAGCTGTCAAATCCGAGAGTAAATTTGTGAAAAACAAGAATGATTAATGATTAAAATATGCAAATGGTTATAGCAGGCTCTTGTGTCCCTACTTGCTGAATATATTCAATTTTGCTGGGGGTCTAATATCCTTTAATGCATACAATATATTTCTCTCTCTCTCACGATAGTATGAATATATCCAACAGCCTGCAAACGAAACAAACATACCAATATGGTATGTACATATGAGTATTCATCAATATAATATGAGTATTCATCAATAGACTGTACATGTAAGTTGGCAATATAATATGAGTATTCATCAACACGCAATACTAAAAATACACCCCCAGAGTAAACCCTCCGTAGGTTATTTGATAGTAGCAGCTGGAATCCTTTATTATCCCGGAAGCGTACGATTAATTCCAGAACAGGCACAGCAATAGCAGAAGGATATATCTAACATTTATGCAAGAAGTACCTCTAGCTATATATTCATAAACAATATCTTAGCATGCAACAAATATCAATATTCAGTTCCTACAAATAATAGCATACACAATTACTAAAGCCAATAATTTCCATCATCCACGGAACATATACCTTCTTACCAACCAGTTGTTAATAGCGGATATTCTAAAAACAGGAAGTTGAATACTTCTCAATCGAATTACAACATAATGAAGTTAAAAAGTAATCCAATTTCCAAAACACAACCATTAACAATATGAAAACAAATAATCCCTTTCGGTAGGCCTACAGGTTGAGGTAGATCTCGAAGTTTTTTTCTTTTTCAAAAATTCAAATCTCGCCTTATATGAGAGCTATCGAGAAACTATTTATTGTTTTGTAGATTATTCATCAAGAGCTGTTCAACAATACCTCACAAGACACACACACACACACACACACACACACACACACATATGCATACATATATATATATATATATACTCGCTTTGTTTCGCTTGAAGCCCTGCCCCCAGACCCCCGTAGGGGGTTCGCCCCCCAACTTCAGTGCTTTTGAGAGGATGCGCCTCCTTTATCTTAAACAAAATCTCCCTGCAGCACTACACCACCATGGTATCCATCTGCACCCTCCCACTGGGGGCTGCGCCCCCAAATGGGAGGTTTGCCCCATTTATTGTAACCTACTCTTGGTCATACACATTCAAAGAAAATTTCGTTTCTCTACCTTCAATGATTTGGAAATTGGGTTTTTGGGGCGGCCATTTTGGATCCAAGTTGACGACTTTTTGAAAGTTTTCTTATATTGTCGTGACCTACTTGTGATGGTACAACTTCAAGTTAAATTTCATTTATCCAGCTCAAACGGTATGCAAAATGGGATTTTGGGCGGTCATTTTGGATTCAAGGTGGCGACTTTTTGCAAATGTTGTAATATTTCAGTAAACTACTCGTCATAATGCACCTTTATGCCAAATTTCGTATCTCTAGCTCAAACGGTGTGGAAAATGTTTTTATAGGTCCGCCATTTTGGATCCAAGATGGCGTCTTTGAATACATCATGTAATATTTTAGTAACATATAAATGATAATGTATAGTGTTACCAAATTTGATATTTCTAGCTGCAGCCGTTTAGGCTGTGTATTCTATACAACAATGGGTTCGGCGGCCATTTTGGATCCAAGATGGCGACCGATTTTGCTCATTAACGAACTTAACCGAGCTATTAAGCCTAGAAACAACATATAAAAATTTGGTTCAAATATCTTCAAAATTATGGCCGCTAGCGTGTTAATATATAAATATATACTTTTATATCGTATCGATCTCAATAGGTATATTTTTCTTCGAAATCTACCTAAAAGCAATTTTAAACTGCACATATTAAAAAAAAAAAAAAACAAAGGAAAGAAATCTCTTTCTCATCTACTCAACAATATCATACGCAAAATTCAAAACTTCATAACCCTGCAAATTTCATATTTCTTCTTACGATTTATGTTACTTGAATTTGAAATACCACACTTGAAGTTCCTTAATTCTTTTTCTTTTGTTTTGGAACCATATTGTCACAGTTATTAATACGAAATAATTTAGGACGAAATTTAATGTGTCGTATATAATGCAGTATACGATAATGTTTAACGATTTATATGCGTGATATATTATTAATAATATTAAATGTGGATCAATAAATTGAGTATGAAGTAATCGTTTTAATTAATTGAAGGCAATAAAATTAATGTAATTATTTTAAAGCACAAACTGAGAAAAGCACAGTTTCCCATAAACAACTTCAACAATTAGTCGTTTCTTAAACTAAAGATTTATATTTGAAGGATGATAAGAAACACGATTCTCAGATCTTCTATATTTTACAAGCTCTTGTTGGTTTTTCCTTCGTTACTGTTCGATTGCGTTCAAGTACAATATGTGTCACAACCCAATTTGCAGCAAGGCCTATATCGAAGAGGACCACTTAATCAGCAACAACTGCAGCAGTATAATCTTAATCAAATGCAGGTAGGATATATGTCGGGTGGGTGTGCAAAGTGCGTTAAGTCAACAATCACGATAAATAAACCGTCCAGTTGTCTATCGGGTCATGTCCATTCTTGTTGGAAAGAGAGTTTATCGATTTAAATGGATCTGAAAGTGAAAATCTTTCATCTGACAAACGGATTTAGACCTCGTTCAACCTACTGAAGGTTCAATCTCACCATCTGTCTTGGCAAATCATGAATGTGATGGATTAAACCACAGATATGTGCTCAGAAATTTCGTTATTGTAAAAAGAAAAAAATTGAAATGGACTTTGCCCGATAGGCAACTGAGCGGCTCAAATAATCAATACCATGAAATAACGCATTCTGCACCCCCATTTCTGTTTCGATCTCAGATAACACATAATACACCTCTTCATAAAGTCACCACTATTAACATTATGACCTACTGCATTATATACTAGCGTTCATCTCACTTTTTTCCATCGAGTTCTTTTGTGTAACCCAATTCAGACGATTATTGACTTAATGCACTTTGCACACCCACCCGCCACATTACCATAGAAGTTAATACTTTCAAATGAAAAAAAAAATCTAGAAAATTGTACTTATGGCCCTTTTACTTATTTTACTTTTATGAGCACTCTTAACTTAACTTTTTTTTCTTCTTTTAAGTGAAATTTTATATGTTGAAATATTATTGAGTGTAGAAAAAACATTCATTGAAATACGTAATGATACAGTATTTCGAATCTATGCATACATGTAAGCATGTGCTGGTTTTGCACCTACGTTTCCATACGTAAAAGAATATTTGCAATGAACGAAAAGACAGCAAACATAGTTCTCGCATCCATAGTAGAATGAACAAGATGAAGGAGAAAAAGACAATAGCATTTGCAACGGAAATGAATATCATTATCTTGAAACACCGAAAATTCAGTCATGTTACATCAGAAAGAGTTTGCAAGGGGTGTTCATGTTAGATCAATGGTACATCGTGGGACTTCTTATCGTAAGGTCGTGGTTTCGAAATCCAGTTTGGGACAATCTTACTTACCTTACCACGTGGTGCTACAGCTCCTTGTGGGCTTTGGCCTCCCAAGCGATTTGCCTCCATGCTTTTCTGTCTTGAGCGATCTCCCACCACCGTCTTACTTTTAGTTTACGTAGGTCGTCGATCACATCATCTACCCATCTAGTTATTGGCCTCACTTTTTTCCTTGTTGAGTATATCCTTTCTTGCATCACTCTTCTCGGCATTCTGCTCTTCTCCATCCTTTGGACATGACCCAGCCAACTTATTCTTTGTGATTTGATGAATCTTACAATATCTTCGTTTTCCAGTATGGTATTAATTTCTTCGTTGGTTCTTGTTCGCCAATTGTCATCATCTTTTACCGGTCCATATATTTTGCGTATTACCCTTCTCTCAAATCTGCGCAGCGCTTCTTCTTCTGCTTTGTTCATTACAAACACTTCCGCTCCATATGTTATGATTGGTCTAATTAATGTTTTGTATATTGTAATTTTAGACTTCCTGTTGATTAGTTTGCTTTTCATTAATTGCATGTTTGCGTGGTAAGCTCTGTTACCCATGCATATCCTGTCTTTTATCATTTCTTGCTTTTTGTTTTGTTCATTTATCGATATGCCCAAATATTTAAATGAATTCACTCTTTCGAACTCCTTCCCTTCTACATTCATCTTTTTTTCTGTGTACCTTCCTTGTTTTCGTGTGGTGACTATGAATTTTGTTTTACTAACATTTGTTTCTAATCCTAGTTTATTTGCTTCTTCCTCCAGGTTTTGGTATGTTTTCTTCAAATCTTGCTCTGTTCTCGCGATTATCGCGATATCGTCAGCATATGCGCATATTTGAGTGCTTTTCGTGAATATTGACTCTCTTTTGTCTACTTTCTGCACCGCAGCATGTAGTGCTAATATAAAGAGACTGGTGGATAGCCCGTCTCCTTGCTTTACCCCTTTGTAGTAATTGAAGTCCCTGCTTATATTATTTCCTACTTTTATTTTTGCACTTGTTTGCTTCATTGTCATTTTTGCTAGGCTGATTAGTTTCTCAGGAATTTTCATTTCTGTCATCACGTTGGTCAGTTGATTTCTACAAACGCTATCGAAGGTTCTACGGTAGTCAATAAACAAAATCCAAAGATCTAGATCGTGTTCGTAATGCTTTTCAATTATTTGTTGTATCACAAATATCTGGTCTGTTGTGCTTCTGCCGGGTCTGAAACCACATTGGTATTCTCCTATTATATTTTCTGTGTATACTTTAATTCTTTCATTGAGTATGCTTGTAAGTATCTTGTATGCGACATTCAATAGCATTATTGGTCTATAGTTCCCGCATTCTGTGCGATCTCCTTTCTTGTGTATTGGACAAATAATACCAACTCTCCATCCTTCAGGCATTTGTTCTTCTTCCCATATACATTTTTTGAGCTTGTGGAGTTCTTCCTTCAACGCTGGTCCTGCCTCCTTGACCATTTCTATTATTATATTATCCTCACCTGGTGCCTTATTGTTTTTCATTTTCTTGGTTATGGCTTCCATTTCTTCATATGATGGCGGTTCTTTTGCTCCGTCCCTGCTTTCTTCTTCCCTTCTTTGTAGGTTGGAGTCTGTGGTTTCCTCTTCTTTACCTAGCTGTTCTTGATAAAACTCTACCCATCTTTCTAATTGTCTATGCTGATCTCCTATTATATTTCCGTTCTTATCTTTGTAGCCAATTTCTTTTGGATGATATCCTTTATTTATTTGTTTGATTGCCGCATACATTTTCCTCGTTTCCTTTTGTTGGCTTAGGGTATCTATTTCCCTTAGCTGGGACTTCACCATTTCTCTCTTTTTCTTCCTGCATATGCTGTTGGCTATTCTTCTTTTCTCGTTGTATCTTTGCAGGTTTCCTCTTGTTTCCCTCTGTATTGTTTTTAGTCTTGCCTCTTGCTTTTCTTTTATTGCTTTCTTGCACTCTTCATCGAACCATGCTTTGCCTACTCTACCCTGCCTATCCTGTCCTATTATTTCTTCCGCTGCTTCCTTTAGAGCGCTTTGTATTTTCTCCCAGTGTTTCGGTATAGATTCTCTGTCTTCTTGTGTCCAGCTGTTGATTTTTTGTGCTAGATTCTCTTGGTATTGTTGTCTGTATATTTCTTGGTCCTATTTCTGTGTGTTCCATTTTTTCATTTTTATTTCATCTACTGGTTGCGTTCTTTTTGTTTTCTCTCGTAGTTTTGTTCTCAGGAGGAAATGGTCAGAGTCGCAGTTAGGTCCTCTTCAGTTTCTAACGTCAATGATTGAGGAAGCATGTCTTCTATTGACCAAAACGTGGTCTATTTGGTTTATTGTGTTTCCGTCTGGGCTCTTCCATGTTCCCAGATGAATTCGTTTGTGCGGAAAAGGGGTGCTTTTTATCATAAGGTTCCTCCTGATTGCCAGCTGACACAGCAGATCTCCATTATTATTGCTTTCTTCGTGGATAGTGTGTATTCCACTAACTCCCTTGTTGCTATCCTGTTTTCCTATCTGAGCATTGAAGTCTGCTATGATTAGGGTTATGTCGTATTTAGGTGTTTTGTCCAATGTTTCTTCCAGCGTTTCATAAAACTCTTCTTTCTCATTTGCATCTTTGTCTTCCGTAGGAGCATGTACCGTTATGATTGTTATGTTTCTCGTCCTGCCTTTTACTCTAAGTGAGCTGATTCTTTCGTTGACTGGTGTGTACTTTAACACGCTTCCCCGCGCTTCTTTGGTTATTATGAAGCCTGTTCCATACTGACCAGTTCTTTGTTGGGTTCCACTATAGAAAATTGTAGCATCCTGAGTATCTATTCTCCCTGTGTCGTGCCATCTGATTTCTTGAATTGCTGCTATTTGTGCTCCACTCTTCACTATTTCTTGTATTATTTCCTGCATTTTTCCGGGCTTTAACATCGTCTGTACGTTCTAAGAGGCCATAGTCATATCCTTTTTACGTTCCGCCGGTCCGTTTCTCTTGTTCTCCATCCTGTTCCGAGGCATTTGTTGGGATTTCTGAACAGTCGAAGTTTTCCAGGGTGGGGTTGTTAGCCTCACGCCCAACCCCCAACCTGGAGGGCCAGGTAATTTTTCTGTCGGGGTTTTCTTCCCTTAGCCTTTGTGGATCCCTCCACTGACTGCAAGACTGCAGTACCGGTTTGGTCCGCTCTGGGTTCCCCAAGTACATGCTATATCTAGCTGGCATTCCCCTATCCGCCACCCGGGGAGGCGCCTGGTGGGAGTCCGGTATCTCCCCCAGGGTTTGGGACAATCATTTGTATGTAATTGATAGATTCCTTAAAGCATGAATAATTAAATATAATTATATTAAAATAAAAGTTTTATATGTATTCATACAATCATTTCAGGACATAACTAATTATTATGTTTTAAATATAACATCTAAGAAGTAGTGCATGTTGACAGAACATATGTATATTATATGCGAACGTTAAATACACATTAAGTGAAACATGTAATGACAATACGTAAGTGTGTGTAGTGTATTTGTCTGCAGCTATTTGCCATGCGGAATTTACTTCTCAATATTCTCATTACATCATAGGATTTCGTTCTTAAGATATAGTCAGAGGCGGAAATGAGAAATGTAGGTATAATTCAGAATATAAAAATTCGGATTATGGTCCCAAACAGCAAGTTCACGATCCACAAGAGAATCCACAGCAACTTCATGATCACAATGAGTCACCTTAAGAGACGAAACTGTGCTTCAGTAACGAAGGCACAAATTTTACAGTTCAATACTCCGAAATACATTTTTTCATATGGAAGTAGTGAGGCTTTTCTATTATCTCTCTTTCCTTTTATATATGCCAATTTGGAAGCTACTGTGAATAAAAGACAGTGGCGATCACAGTTGAGAGCTTCGGCTCTCCGCTACCAACACGTTTGGTCAGCGTGGAAGTAGAGCAACTCCTCTCTCCGGGAGAGACCTGATCCAGTAGTGAATTGAATATGGTTGTGAATTATATATATTTAAATTAGTGTATGTGTGAGCGTTTGTAAAATCTATTAGTATATAAAACTATATAACTGAGTGAACATTAAAGAAAATAATCTGAACAATTCAAGTAGGACTCAGAAGAATGACATGCATAGAATAAAACTTTCCAATTGAAAAGTAACTATTGATAAAGTAAAAGCAAGCCAATATTGAATTTCCAATCTTTTTTATTAAAATAAAAGAAATTCCAGACCAGCTCAGGTGATGAATTCCCTTAATTACCGTTGCCTTCTACCCCTTCCAAATTTAAGTTTTTTGGTGCAGGCAATGTTAACTCCATATTACGCTCTACTAGAGTTTATATGTGAATTGTATATAGTAATCTGGTATTACCACTAATCTCCTCTCATCCTAATTAATTAATTAAATTATTACTAATCTGTGAGTTTTTGACGATTATTCTTACAGATGCTGGTAAAATGGACTCTGAACCACTGCGGTAAAATTAAGGCCCCTACCAGGTTTAAACGCGGGCCCAAGCTCACTTTAAAAGTGTGCAAAAACTACTTAATTCGGATAACCTATTGCCCCAATACGCTATTTCAACGTTATTTCATTGTTTATGTCAGCTTTAGAGTCACAAGAACAAACACCTCCCAATAAGTGGAGTCACTGAAATAAGATCTGAAATATTTTCTCTCTAACTGCTTTCATTGAGGTGTAACTACGTGAGCGTCAGTCCTTAATGAAGAAATTGAACTAAATCAGAAAGAAAGGCCAGCTTTAGAGTTACAAGATTTCAATCGATAATCAAGATCACTAAACCCAAATCTGAAATCAGTTTCTCTCTATCTTTCAATTAGTTACTAGGGTGAATTCTTAAAATGGCAAAGACTTGCCAGTTTCAGAGTGATAATATTAAAAGTGGAAACATAAATTAAGGAAGTGAGACAGGCATGTCTCACGCTAAACCAAAACACAGAAGAGACAAGCTGTATCCCCATTATTTATTGTCCACAAGGTGTTAGGTTCGATATCCGGTGCAGACATAAGTGTTTACTCGTTAAACTGATGGTCCCATTCATTGAACGTTCAAACTCCCTGTGGACAGAACACCCGTCATCATCCCATTATTCGCACAATAATATCGTGTGCTAAGCATTACGTTGTATCACTTGTCTAATGAAAATTTGCAGGCGTCCGTATTATTTAATCGGCTACTTTCTCCTACACTCTGTAAATATTTCAGGAGTTGACCGATAGATTGCACCACTATCATAACGTTAGTTTGACAACTGGAATGGCGTTTCAGTTATTCTTAATGATGAGTTATTGACTATAATATCGGCACACGAATATAACTAATTAATTGATTTTTTTTATTGTACTATCTAAAAGATTTTGTTATTTATTCTTGCTGAACAATGTTTAGTCGCTTCTATTTAATGTACTCTTGAATGTAAAAAGTTAGATTTGGTTCAACCAGACTAGAGGTAAACGTAGGGGTATTTTTGTGGTATTTCAACCCTTTGAAAATAATGGATATATTCGTGTTCCTGTCGTCTCGTCTAGGAGACTCGATTATAAGGTTATGTAGGTCGCTAAAAAGTACCGCAGGAGCTTTCATAATCGTTGGCTCTACGATTGGGTTTTGTAGCCCAAACTGCGGGGAGCAGGTCGGGGTACATTTTTTTTATCCAAGTGGTAGGAAGTGTGTTATTCAACGTCGGAATTCAATGTCGACCCATTGCGCCGTATGATGTTAATAGTTATTCAGTAACCTGCAATCGGACCACGCAGCGACGATACATTCAACTTTCTATTGTAAGAAGATTTGTGACATAAGGTCCCATTACAGAAATGTCGACCAGTCGTGGGGCATTGAATAGTAGCGTGGATCACACCTTGGATTCAGGAAGCGAAGAAACTACTTGAAACAGCGCAGAGTAAAAGAAGAAATATATAAGTTCAGGAAGGAAGATATCCAATGTTAGATCAAGATCAAGCCATGATGAAAAATTGAACAGATGGCAGTAACATAGCACAAAGCCAGTCATCAGAATCTCAGTATTTGCAGTTACGGAAATTGATGAAACGATACCTTGAGCGAGCAAGAAAAAGAACGCTAGCGAGAAAGGCAATAACGTGAACGAGAACGTGAGCAAGAAAGGCAAGAACGCAAACGAAAAAGGCAAGAACATGAATCGGAGCTTGAACATGAAAGAATAAAGAAAGGAAAAAATGAAAAAAGAAGAAAAACTCAAAGGAGCAGTAGAGTGTATAAGTCAAGATCTGGAAGCTACTTCTCAACGTTTGTATGCACCAATCGACACATTTGGTCAAAGTAGTCAAGATTATGAAGCAGGAGCTAAAGAAGACAGTATATCTTTTGTTGTGGATACGACAAATGAGGAAGAAAAGAGATTAATGACTCAAAATGAAGAAATGATTGTAGAAGAATCATCTACCGTAATTGTTGAAGAAATCAAGCAGAACAGAAGATTCGAAATTCAGAATGTTAATGAGAATATTCAGGGAAACAAAGAAGAGGAAATAGTTTTACAGTCTGTGATACGTATTCAAAATTATGAAGAAAAGACAGTCAGAGCTTAGGAGGAAACTCAGTCAAGTGGAGATTTTGAGAAATCAAATCTTGTGATATGGCCCTATCCTGACGTTATATAGTTTACTATTATTTCTGTGTTTATTGAAGTTTCACAAGGAGGACGGTAGATGTCACTATTATTAGTACTGGAAAATCGAAGTGACTAACTTTTTTATATAACGTATAATTGTTGGTTTGGTTATGCGATCAAAAGCAGTTGATTTTATTTTATTAAAATGTGAAGTGCTTCAGAGAAGACACGAATTTTATAAATAAGTTAATATCCTGTAAACTATTATGTAAATCAGATGTATAACCAAATTATGAATGTATATAGCTGATGTCGGGAACCGCATCTAGAGGTGTAGAAGTTGATATTATGTCTTAATCCTCTGTTCAAATAAATATATTTTGAATTGTCGCCTTGCCTTTAGCTTCATATAGTTAGACGTAGTGGAGAGCTTGGCTTTGGTCCTTGAAAGTTGCTAAAATGCACTGATAGGATCATTACTTGTGTTTTCTACTATCTTCAGGTGTACGTCCCACTACGTGGAGTAGCTTTGGGGCACGCCTTAGTTTAGATATTGTTATCTTCCAACCTCCAGGAACCAGAACACGAACCTGTACTAGAGATTGTATTGTTTCTACCGTACAGCGACAGCGAAACCATCGGCGTACCACTGAGCTGACATGAATTACCCTACCAAACTATTTCCGAAGAAACATGACTGAATTTTCGGTGTTTGAAGACAGTGACAATCATATTCGTTGCAAATGATGTTGTTCTTTCTCCTTTGTCTTTTTCATTCTACTATGGATGAAAGAAGTATGGTTTCATTGTCAATGAAGGGTAAGGAAAAAAGGAATGTCACAAAAAATGCTTTCCTGAGAAACACGTGTTTTAATGTTGAAAACCTTGTACAAAGCAATGAGTTTGTCAATCCTTTTGCCGCTTTTCTATGGACAGTTCTACATTTCAGCACGGAAGGATTATTCAGTTCAATACTAGTACGTTTCACTAACTGTTTTCTACACTTAGTAACATTTCAACTTATATTATTTCAATTAAAAGCGGAAAAACGCATCTGCACAATTTTTTCCTAGTTGCGAAGGTACTTTCCACCTTTGGTTTACTGTTTCCGAAGATACCTGAAGAGAATTTTCGGCTCAAAACAGCCCTAAGCAATGCGGTCAACCTTTTTGGAATAGGGTGTACATAATCTAAAATCAATCCATGTGCCAATTAGTGAAATAATGAAATAGTAATCAGTGAACAAGGAATGTCTATTGTAGGCTTGGGACATGGTTAATTGTTAAGTAATATGATATAATCTCAAGAGTATTAGTATTAGTTAAGTGTATATTTTAAATAAAAGTATTCATGGAAACGCTGTGAAGAAAGTAGTATATGAAGACCATGTTATCTTAGAAATGGCACGATATTTGGATAACTACGATTGGAATAATATTTGAAATGCATTTGTTATAGAAAACAATTATTAAAGCTGGCGGCGAATAATAGCATGGTAGTGATTGACTGTAATTATTTGAGTAACTTTTGTTTGAAGCTACGTTATACTTTAGTGAAATTTGCCCATACGAATGGGCTTTAGGCCAGGATTTTTTCTATAAATTTCTTGGAGATTACATTAGACTCGTATAGTTATTTATATTGGTTCAAAACCAAGTCAACCACACGACAAAAATCAATAAAAATAATAAGATATTTAATAGATAGATAGGTTTCTCTTCTAAATTGCTAGATGTACTATGGAGGTTATTGGTAATTAGTACCTTAAACAAGGCATGGTGGAAGACTTTTATGTTCCACAGCGCAGTACGTAGCAATGTCCTCGCTTCGGAAAAGTCGGCGATATTATACAGCTCCAATTATAGTTCGTTTCTTCTCTCTGCTGTTTTCTAAAAGTGAAAGATCATTGTTAATTATCATTAATTCCTTGTGTAAGAAATATTTGTTTATAATTTTCTAAGTTTAAATTGATTCTCTGTAACTTGCTGTTTATTCAGTAGTCGGTTTTAGTTCATTGAATAGAACATTATTTTTAACGCGTTCTGCTATAATTTCTGATGCTGTATTTTAAAATTTGTTTTTAAACTATCAAGAAAATACAACAAATTTCGCGTTATTACAGGCAACTTAAAATGAAAGATCTTAGTGAGAATTATTGCTTATACATATATTTATAGTGGTCAGAGAGCTACAGCTCCGTAGAGAAACAGTGTGAAGTAGTTAGTAGATCGCATCATTAACAAATGTTTGTGACATGTTCATCAAAAAGTAATTATGAGTAGCGGACGGCGTGATCAACATAGTAAGAGTAGCATTAAGCGTACCCATCAAGGCATAGAATCCATTTTTACCAGTATGAGGGCCGATCAATCTAACATACAGCAGTATGTTGTACAGAATATCCCAACGTAGAAGAAACAGCAACTCGCATCAAAATATTATTAGCTGTTCTCTTTACTAGCACTATTTGATTTTAATGAACTATATAACTTATATCTTCTAATATTCCATTAAACTAAGAAAACGTGGAATAGAGAATGCGCAAAAGACTCCTAGGGTAGACTTAGAACTGCCGACAAAGCTTAGGTGCAACCGCGATAAGAGGAGTGATGAGTTCCACAATCCTTTAATGTAAAATGAATGAGAGTTGAAGTTGAGGCAACAAAACTATTTCTTCAGACAGGGCTAGGAATTCGTAGGTGGAAAGTGAACGTTACTCAACGCCTG
Organism: Lepisma saccharinum; assembly: GCA_022664845.1. Taxonomy (NCBI): domain Eukaryota; kingdom Metazoa; phylum Arthropoda; class Insecta; order Zygentoma; family Lepismatidae; genus Lepisma; species Lepisma saccharinum. The sequence continues at coordinate 16,727 of JAGDQP010005543.1, forward strand.
GACAAAGTCCGACTCAGTACAGGTGATGGTTCTGTTGAGATAAGGTGTTGTATTTGTGTCACTAGCAATAGATAGTCTTAAACAATGTGCAAGTTAACAAAGCTAATTTCTAATCATTCGGCTCTCAGAAAGAGGTACTTATTTGCCCATTGTACACGTCCTGAAAAATGCAATGGTAAAGGAATAATTTAATTAAAGCAATGAAATTTGCTGCTGATAACGTGTTGAAATCAGCGACAACCAAACTAAGAGAAAATTTTTGTTAAAGATGTAGTTTGACTGAATGTTCGCAAGGGTACCAGAGTGTTTGTTGATTTTCGAAACTTTGTTTAATTACACTGGATTAACGAAGTGAGAGGAGCGGAAATTCCTTGTAAGAAATAAATATCAAGTTGTTTGTCAGAAAGAAACATCTATGCAAGCGAAGTTTAAATGTTCACTTCTGAAAGATAAACCATCATCCACTCAAATGCTGAGGGTGTGTTCAAAAAAGAATCGCAAACTGTGTAGCGAAAGATGCCATAGGTGATTCCCGTCTTCAATAAAACCATTCACATCACTTGCTACTTTTATTTAGTATTTTTAAATATATTTTAACGCCATTATAGTTTTATGGGGTGAGATATTATTTATTTATTCTTCGGTGTTATATTATAATTAATGTTTACTATTGACGTATTTTACCTCACTTTAATTGCTTTTATTCCTTATATTATTTTAATATTATTATTGATTAACATTATTATTATTTTAAGAAATGTTAATGTCGTTCTTTGTATATTTATGACTGCATATTATACCTATATTTACGGAACTTAAACAAAATGAAATCGTTTGCTATTTTTCACACGCTTTGTGTGAGAAAAATGTAACTGTGTTGAGAAGTATTTGTATATATTCTCTATTCATAAAAGTACAACACATCATTAAATTTGGTTTACTGTAATTCAATCTTTACTGGTATTTAAAATATTGCTTCACTTATTTTATGATTATACTTACTTCCAGTACTACCTTCTTTGCACAGCGAACAAAGGAAAGGTTCGTGGATTAAAAAATTACAAACTCAGTCTTTAAACACAAATATGCATTATATGTATATGCATATAAGTCATTAATTGTTATGGAGAGGTGATAGATGTAATTATATCAATAATAAATAATAATAACATAACCACCGGTGTAATTATATCACTAAGTTTTATTTTTAAAGAAAGTTTGGGAACATTCTGGAATACTACGTGAAGCATACGTTTCATTCATACATCCTTTTAAGTATTGCAACATCTAGTCATTTCAACAAGTAATTCAGGAAATGCCTAAAGCGTAGGAGTTGCTGAATTTTTTAAAGTTCAGGACGTATCTCCAGATTTTCGTAAATGTCTCGTAAATTGTCAACGTTGAGTACCAGCCTACGACATATAATAAAATGTATTAATGTAAAAATATGTTGTATTTTCACGAATTTTCTTCAAGAAATAAACACCAAATTTGATTATTTCGTTTATACTTTCAAGTAAATGGATTCCAATAGAAAATAAATATGAAATTAATTTCATTTACTAAAGTAACATTGGCTCAAGCTTGGATATGATTGGAAAGCATATATGCAAGGGAAGACAATTACTACTTAGTGATTACCAAACGACATAGTAAAACACTCCATATTAGGCATTTAGGTGTCTCAACTAATAAGTGAGTCACACAAGTGACTGCATGCCCTTCCTTCGACAAATAACAAAAGACAATATGCGTATTAAAACTTCCTCTGGTTATCCGTCTCAATACAATATGGTCATCCAACCACTGGATCCCAGGGCGTGAAGAATAAGAATTGTCGTCTTGATATAAAAATGAAAGTAAACCGCACTCTTCGTTCTTCTCTCCACTTCACCGACCCACAAGAAGAAATGGTGGATGAAGACAGGGTTGAAGCCTAATACGGTGTTAAATACCGTGCAAATGTAGATCTTGTGGGTGGGGTTAAATTTCTGATCATTTGTTTTGGAAGTAAAAGTTATACTTGGACTACTTCCTTGCTGGATTTAAGAAACCTGTTACTGCGAGTGCGTTGTTCAAAGCGAAAGAATTGCTTTGATCCTTTGGGTTAGAAATAAATTGAAACTGCAAACCAGTGGAATGAAATTAAAATGACTAGCAAATTTAAAAGCATGACATAGTTCAAACACTCACATAGGCTTGTATGCATTATTATTATTATTATTATTATTATTAGACCAGTAGTGACCTGCATGGGTCGGGCTTGGACGGGCCAGCTCCACTATTTCTTTGGGCCTGGCCAGGCTGGGGCGAAAAACTTCCAAAACTTTCTGTGCCCGGGCTCGGCTGTGCCTATGTACGTTCGGTCTGGATTGGGCTTGGGCTGAAAATTCGTCCCATGCTGGTCTCTACTTGTGTTGCCACGAGATGAGACACAGAAATGGCTATAGAAAACGAGACGAGACATAGCTCTCGTAATGTAAAGTATACATCTTTTCGAGACAAAACACTGTGGACAAGATATTTTCGAGACGAAACAGCCTAAATCTCGTCTCGTCGGCAACACTATTCTCTACCTTGACGGTGTAAGGAATGGTAGAACTTTCTGGCGACTGCACGACAATGTATCAGATATGAAATGATGCCAAGCTATCAAAGTTCCTACCAGCATCATATCCAGTCTGTGGAGACTGTTCCGATGGATGGACACGTAATCCGGGACAACAAGCATTCCCGTGTTGTAAGCTATCTGCACATTACTGTTAGGCGTGGTTAGGAAAGCTAAGGAAAGTAGCTTGCTAGACTTCACAGAAGCCATTGGTATCGATATACGTTCTACAGGTGTATGGATAAAGATCATGTCTGTATCCCTGTATGCCTGTAATGCTCGTACTATACATTCCGCTGACAGCCAGTCACACGAGAATTTGTGCAACATTGAGCAGAGACTACGTTTCATCGACAGAACAGTAGAGTCATTTTATCTTGTTCCATCGGCGTAAAGGAATATAGGGACGTTCATACGTTAATCCAAGATGTGTTAGTAGTCGAGCGAAACAGGCTAAGAGTAAATTATCGAAAGAAAAGGTTGACAGAAAGGAAACACAAGACACATAGAAAGCTTAATCAAAGTAATCGGGAATGTGCTTTAACACAAGCAAGCGTAGAAAACCTTTGTCACGTAACTGTACAACGTAATGCAGGGAATCGTATTTCAGAAGTGTTAAGCAGGTTCAATGAGCAATGCTATGCGATACATCCTCGATGTTTTGTATCCAAGCCTTCGAACAGCGTAAAGAAAAACTAACGTAAACATATTCTTAACTATAATAATAGTAATAAACTAATACAAAGGTAGACAAGATACAAAGTGTTTTAACACAAATTGAGCAATTAAATCGACTTTTAGAAGAACGTAACAAAACAAGGCAACCTGTATCACAAAATAAGTAATACTAGAAATAACAGAGCGAATGGTAGCTCATCACAAAGGAAAGTTAAAGGCCAGGGTCGCTACCGAAACTATTCTTTGCAAAAACAGTATGTTTGGCAGGAAAACGAGTATCTAAAACATTATAATAGATATAGAAGCTATTTCTAATATAATACCTATAATTCACGAACGTATTTTGACAATCAGTATAATATAAGGCCTTCATACCAAAATTATAACAGTGTGGTATTGCACCCAACCCCTCAACATTGTGAGTACAAAATCCCAAATGATATGTTTATACAGCCACAGTATGATGTCTATAATTATAACAATAAGGGTACTATAATTTCCAACAATCACCAAGGTAACTCATTGCGACAAGTACCATCCCAACTTACGCCTAGTGTAGTGAAAACGGCAGGGAACCCAATTCAGGTACCATCCCGACCTACGCCTTGTGTAGTGTCAAACGAAGAGAAATCTCATGAAGTTTCATCTAGGTTTACGCCTGGCATAATGTCAATGGGAGGTACCATCTCAATGTGCGCCTGGTGAAAAGGCATAAAGGGGAAAAATCTCAAGAAATTTCAATTTATGCTAACAGATAGGTGCCCAGTAGTGAAAATAATGAAAATATTAATTTTGATGACGAAAAAATTCATACTAACACACATACAAAAATAAACGAAACACAACAAGAAAATGAGATAATACGAACGAAATTACTTTTTCGAAACAATTTAGGAAGCATAAATGGTCAACAAATATCAATAACTGTTGATTCCGGTAGCCAGCTTTCCTTGATGAATGGAAATTTAATTAACAAAAATTGGAAAATCGAACAGGTGAAAGCGAAAGTAAGGGGAATTTCAGACAACGTTATAGAATTAGACAAAATTGTGGTAGTATATTTTCAACAAATGAAAAAAGGGTAGAAGTATCTAATACAACAAATGAGGTAATAAAATTAGACAAAGGCATAATTATTGGTAATGCTACGCAGATAACCAGTGCAGCGCTTTATTAACTTATAATTCAAACGAACAACAAAGGATACTATTAGAAGACAGGAATCTTTTCGATCCAAAAAGATTCAGATCGGTTAATCTATCAAACCAGAAGTTCGATCCGCAATTTTGAATTTATGTTATGAATTTGCCGAAGTTTTTCAATGGGAACAAGATAGATTAGGACGTGTTAGAGACTATCAATACTACATAAATACAGTTCCTCATCAGCCCTACTATAAAAAACAGTACCAGATATCTCTGCATCTATTACCAGCGATTAAGAAGGAAGTTGAGAAGTTCCTTCGTCAAAAAGTGATAGAGTACACAGAATCAGGATACAATTCGCCCGTAATTTTCCTCAAGGAGTCTTCAGGTTTGCTTCGAACTATTTAGGACAATTGCGATTTAAATAAAGTCGCCATTTTGAGAAACAAGCTCTTGAATTCATACAAAACATTTTAGCCACAATTTCTGGGTATAATAAGTATATAAGCGCAGATGTCAGTTCGGCTTCCTTCACCGTGGAGCTCGATCCTCGCTCATGTCCGTTAACTACATTTACAATACCTTCTTTAGGGACATTCCAATTTACCGCCATAACTCAAGGACTTTTGAACAGTCCAACGACGTTCATTCAAGTGCTGAACAAATACTTAGCCAACGCAGCAATAGGTCGTTATGTGGATGACATTTTCCTACTTGATGATTCTCCAGTTGAAATGGTGAAATATGAGAGAAGTTTTCACAAAATTAAAGTAAACAGGTCTCAGACTATCCCTTGAGAAATCTCGTTTTCTCTTCACAAAAATACAAGCAGACGGTCATGTGGCTAGTAAAAACGGATTCAAACCAGCAGATAAAGTTATAAAAAGCATTGAAGCCCATGCGCCCCAAAAAGATGTGAAAAAACTACGTTCTTTTTTAGGAGTGGCCAATTTTGCGCGCCGAATGTGCAAAGATTATGCACAGACGATAGTCCCACTACAACAATTGCTTAAGAAAGGCCAAAAATTCGAGTGGGGAGAGGCCCAACAACAGGCGTTCCTTTCTATAAAAAGAAACTGGTTGAGGCACCGGAACTCTATCCATATCGCCCACGAATTGAATTAAAGGTGATAACTCATGGGACTTACCAAGGTATTAGTGGGATTCTTTAGACCAGATAAGGGCCAGATCAGCCCTGGAAAATGTCCTAAGAACGGCTGGCAACGCTGTAGAGAAAAACACAACCTCAATGTTTACATTGCTTATCTTCTCGCGTTCTGTATCATAGACCTCGAACGGCTGACTTTCAAAACACGGCAGCAGAAAATCGGGCCACATTTGCATAAAAACACTCATTTACTTCCATTGTTTATGAGTATGTAGTTTGGGGTATCAAATGAGTGGATTTCTGACGAAATATGAATATGAATTACTTTACTAAGAAAAAGATTTTAGGGATTCCAAATTTATAGCAAAAATGAACTGTTTAGAAAGATAAATGTCCATCATTTTTTGTTTTTATTTTAGCAGTTTTATTTTAGTATAAATTTGGAATCCCCAAAATCCCTTTCTAAACAATAAACCATATTCGTATTCAGTCAGAAAAATCCTTTCATTTTATGTCTCGCTTGAGAAAATCTTCAATTTTCAGGGCCCTCTTTCCTGGCCTCCAAGTTACCACTTTTGGGGGAGGGTTATGATATAATTACCATTTCTTAAGGCCAAAGTAAGTAACGAAGTTTCAGTTTTGAAATCAGATTTTTAGTTTGTTTTTTCGTCTCAGCGTGAAAGTTTCCTTAGAAAAGTTCAAAGAAAAGTCTTAAAGGTCTTTGATCAATTTCCAACAAAAAATTGACACTATTCTGGTTTTTTGCTATCCCTAAAATCCCTTTCTGAAGAAAATAACTCATATTGGTATTCAGTCCAAATATTCTTTCATTTGATGCTTCATGGAATCCACTTTATAAGCTTGCATTTTTATTTTCGGGCGTTCAGAGTCCCAATTTTGGGGGACGTTTGTCGTATAATTTTCGGCCCAAAATGGACGCCATTATGGTCTGAAACCAGTTTTCTTTTTTTAAAACATCATTGTAATAAATTTTATTTAGATCGTAGAGAATAGAATAATTGATCCCGATGGATTAGGGGGTGCACGTGGGTAGTGTTGCCACGAGACGAGACGAGACGAGACAGAGAAAATGTCTATAGAAAACGAGACAGATCTCTCGTAATACAAAGTATACATCTTTACGAGACGAGATACTCTCTGGACAAGACATTTTCGAGACGAGACAGCCTAAATTTCGTCCTGTCGGCAACACTACACACCAGGACCTCTTCCGGCTGCGTTACAAATTATCTCGGGTGGTACTCTGCTTCTTTGTTGTTCGTTTATAGACTTATTATCATTGGGGTGTAGAAGAAGAAAAAGGATTTAATCTGGACACACTTTATTAAAGTTAATTCTTCCGAAAATAATAAAACGGTAAAATCCAAATACAGACTGTGTGAAAAGAATATGGCAGGCCTTGTTGTTCGAATGAGAGAACATTTCAAGAAATGTAATTGAAATCCCGGCCAGGTCACTGGGGAATTTTCCTTCAGTGTTCCCTTGCCTGGCGCTCTGAGGTATACTCAGCCTCCTAACAAATTGAGTACCACAGTCTCCGTTGTGTTCCTGGGCATTTTGGGAGCTAAAGGGAGCTGAGCATTGGATTGACCACCCCTTCTCAGTTCGTGCCGTTGGTCGAGAATATGTGGAGCTCTTCTTCCACATTCCGGAGCGCTTTGCACCGGATATACCTTTCCCTTTTATATAATAAATAGCTTTGTCAGTGAATTTTGATAAATTGCAAATTTCATGAAATTTGGTCCTACAATTTCTAGTAAGTGCTTATGAAAAAACCGAAATCGTACTTAAAACGTTATAGAGCTACCGTTGATGGATTACTTACATAACCCCTACCATTTTTCATTTTTAAGGAAACGTTTAAAACGTTTTAAATGTTTTTTTTTGTAGTCTACAAAAATGAATTTAAAACAAAAAATACGTTTTAAACATATGTTTTTAAATACATTTTTTTAAAACCCTGACTGTAACCAAACTAGAAAACATGTCAGATTTTTCATAACAAATTATTTGTCGCAGTAACAGCTGCAGACAGAAGACGAAAATAAACGAACTTCGTAAATGTTTAAAAATTGGCAACTTGGAGCGCACATACACTAATGATTGTGCGTTTCAGGATTACAAACAAAGTGGTTTTAGTGTCTGTTGGACGTAAGGTGGTTTTCGAGTAATTTTTTTTAAATTTGAATTTTCAGATTTTGTCTTAGTTTTTATTTTCCCCCACTGTGTGTCGTATAGGGAAAATGATTTTCTTCTACTTCGTCCTTTCAGATGAACATGGAATATAATGATGAAGTCGCACAACCTGACTGCAGTAAGTATTTTCTGCCTGCTGAATATAATTTAGACTGATTAAACTATAAGTTAATGAGAGATAGGAATATATAATCCATGTTCCTTATGTTACGTTTCACAAATTATTCTGATATTAAGGAGATCAGTTATAGAACTAGAGAATTATATAAACTGTATATTACCCGGTAATAGGGATCAATATATACAGTGTATCTTAATAGGTGGAACAAACTTCACCGACAAATTGCTGATACAAGACAAGAAAATTAATCCATACTATTCTGCATCGTTTTCGAGATACAATGTTTCCAACTTGGAGGGATTTGACGTTTTCGACTTGTCAGTGTTGTTAATTTTGTATAAAAGTAATTTTTTAAAATAGACGGTACGTAAGTTCAATGCATATTTGGTATTCCAAAACAATAATAAACACCATAGCGAGCTGTTAATTTGCACAAAATATAGATAAATAGTATTGCCAGGGGCATATGTAAATGGATTAGATCCTTCATTTTCGTGAACACCACCCAAGCTGTTTCTCACATTGTTTCCCTTACGCTTATTCCCCGCCAAATCATCTGGTGCCATGTGCTCTCATATCGCAGATATTGCTTTTATATATATATATATATATATATATATATATATATATATATATATATATATATATATATATATATAAGTTGGTACAGTACGTATGATACAAGATTAAATATTTCTTTCTCGATTTTTCTGACGAAAACTACGGCCAGGAAAAATTGTTAAATGTGGCGGGTTTCCATCTATTTTGTCTATTACACGGCGATTGTGAAAAACGATTGTAATTTCCTTATTTGTCAACCAATTAGGCTGAATTTAGTACCAAATTAAAGCTAAAGACTTTCTAGATCAAAATAAACTATCATATACATTGCAGGAAGTCGAAAAGCCATAAGTTCGGAGAGACATAGGTTGTAAACCATATCTAACACATGGATATTGTTATTGTTTGATTGGCCTAATCAAGTACTTATTATATTATAAAAACAAAACGGTGTTTCTTGAGGTTACAAAATAAACAATTACCAAAATGTGTGTTTGCAGACGTTGACGGAAATTGCAATATTTGTAAAGCACATTCAAACAAAAGTAATTTCTTCTTCTAAATTCTGTTTGATAATTGAAGACCTGAATTGCAAAACATCCTAAGTCCACCTTTTTCGTATTTGCATTTTTTTCTGTTGGTCGGTATTTATGTTCCAAGGACTATTCGTTTCCTTAAATATTACGTACTAGTCCCACCACAGAAACCCTTTTTAATACAAAAAATTTCACCTTAATAACATACGAAGATCTTGGACAGTTTTAGTTCTGTGTTTGACTTGAGATGTTTTATAATTCAGATCTTTATTATGTTAATCCTCTGCACGAAAAGCCTAAAACGTAGTCGAATATGTCAAAACGGTATCCAATTGTAAATTAATGGAATCGAAAAGTCCGTTTTTCAGGGTGTTGATTCGCACGTAAGGGATTTAACGTCAAAGTTGATCTTTTGTACACTATTAAATCTCAAAGTGTATTGAATTTATGTAGAATATGAAAACATACATGATTCTTCTATTTTATATAAATTTTTAAAAAATCCAAAAATTTGTATTTTATGACTATTGAAGGCCCAAGACTCAGATAAAAATCTCGTTCCCTCGTATGTATGTATCCTAAAACCGGACTTTTCGATTCTGAGAATCACATTTGGATACCATTTTGATCAATTCGATTACGTTGTAGGGGTTTTCATGCAGAGGACTAAAATTACACTGATATGCGTTTTAAAACTTTTCTCTGCTTCATGAATTGACAATAGCCGATCTTTGTTAATTCGAATGTGCTAAATTTAGACGTGCCATTAGTTTCTTCATATCATGTCAGGTTTTCATGTAATAGTAAAAATAAATAATACGTAATATATATACATTTTAATATATGTTATGGGACCAACTAACAAACCAAGATTCAAACACATTTTGTACAACTGAATACATATGTATATGTTGTAGCAAGCAGACTTTAGAAAATGAAATGGCTTTTCTTAATGTGCTATTATGAACCAGTTTGCAGATAATGCATGTCCCGTAAACATGTGCATGTGCAAGCACATATTTTGTCATTCGCTGCAATAAAAAATGGCCATCATTAATTAATTGATGATGATAAAAATAAAAGAAAACCTGTTTTGAACTATTCGCATATAAGAGATTCAAATATTAGAAAATAAAAAGGAAGCTATCAAAAACAAACAATTATTTCTGGGTCACTTTAAATGGATTGACCCATTACTAACATTTTTTTTTTAATTTTATAGCCACAGAAACGCCCCTTTTTAAAATATAATAAATAACTGATTAGGCCAATCTACAAAAAATAATATTTATTTGTTAGTTGGGTTTTACAACCTATGGGTCATCAATCTTGGCGGTAAAAATCACAAAAATGTACATTCAACATACAATTATAACATTTGGGACACACTGCACCACATGTGATAGTTAATTTTGATTGAGAAAATCGTTACATTTATTTTGACACTAAATGCAGCCTAATTGGTTGATAAATAAAAAAAATTAGAGACGTTTTTCTAGATTGCCGTGTAATTTTAGAACAAATCCAGTGCAAACTCGCCATTTTCAACAGTTTTACCTGGCCCTACTTTTCTTCAGAAATATCGAAAAAATAATTTGATCTTATATCATAGACTATACACTACTACTATAAAAATGTGAACAATATCTGATATATGAGGGCAAAGTCGAATATTAAAATCAGGTGTTTTGACATGGAACGAGCCCTGAATCAGAGATGTCTTAAGCCCTGAGTAAATTTAAAAAAAAATGATATTTCGTCTCGTATCTTACCTTCAATTGGTAACACTGCAATTCTTAGTTCAAATGCGATATTAATAACTACTCGGGAACACCAAATATGAAATAAACTGACTTACCGCTCACTTTTACACAAGGTTGGCGACACGGCCAGTTCGAAAATGTAAAGAATTTCGTTATATTGCGCTCTACTCTCATCAACATTCTCCTTCCATGCCTCTATTTCTGAGTTACTGTGAAATATTAATATCAGAGGTAGGTTGCATGCTCCAAGTTGGAAACCCTGTATCTCGGAAACCAAGAGGTTTATGACCCATGTTTATATAAATTTATTTTCTTGTTTTGATGTCGCAAATTCGTAGGTGAAGTTTGTCTTAAATATTAAGATATGCCCTGTATGTCTAATGGGAATCACCCGTTGACAGACATTGCCGCTGTATGATTTTGCTGCTGTACAATTTTGTACCTTTACCTGTTATGTATACTTTTCTATGTCCCATGTGTCAACTCCCTCCTGGGCTCTACTGTACCCATTTTACCGTATAGGTCGGCTGTCTGTTACGGAGAGCTGCTAGCTTCCACCTGCAGAACCGTTTCACTAGTTTTCACCGTCCATTTTTGTTTCTGCTATGTTCCCCTATTTTTGACCAGTGTAGTTAAAAGAGAACTCCTCCTCTATCATTCAACTTCGTATCAAATAAGGAGAGTTTACCAATCAAAATAAGCTATTCATCTCCTATGATTACGTCTGAGCGTCTACAAATAATATCGTTGAAACAGACACGTTCTGAGAACAGAATTGTTAATAATTTTTCTTAATTAATTATGCTACATGTCTCCACAACCGATGAAGATTCCTGTAAGAATTCTTCCAAACTTCATTGTTTTCGGCCTATTTCGGCTTTCTGGAGAAGTATTTCCCGATTTAAAAGGGATTTGGTGGATATTCGTGATACATGATTGCGATCCGTTTCGATATGCACTACCACTATTATGAACGTAATTGGCGATTGAGTGTAATAATCCCGTAGTAATTCCAGTTACATTCTTTCTGGTTTGTCGATTTATCGAATGCTTTTCCAAGGCGAAAACAGACATCTTGTAAATCAATATGTTATATTTTTGTGTTTTCTTTGTGCCGTACTTTACCAAATTACCATTTTTATCAATTCTGTATGTTTCCTCCTAAGAAATAGGTACATTTTCTGAGTCTACATTCCATGCTCTCAATCCCGGTCATACCTTCAAAATTGATATTTCCAGGGACAATTACAAGCGCTGTAAATCTATAGGGCATATTGTTGGCGCAATTGGGTCGTATTTCAAATTTTTCAATGGTGACAATTCGACACTTATTGGACTCACGTTCAGTATGGACACATGAGTCAGAACATAGAAAGAAAGCCATTATGCGAAACGCGACAACAGGTAAACGAGATTTTCATCAGCCTGCCGTAGGCGTACCGCGTACTACGTTCACAACTGTAGTTGTATTTGTATTAAGATATTATTACGCGTGTGCTTTTCGTTGGTGACAAAAATAAGCACTAATACAAGCGTTGACTAAGTTTTAGTCAATAGACTAATTTCGAAATTATTGTAAGCATTATCGTATGCTAGTGTCGATTAATTTTCGTTCGTACCGTATTTTTATGCTATTCATATCGAAAAAACAAGTACGATACTAATTTTCTTAAGCACTTTAGAGAAAGATTATTTTATGTCTATAATAAAATACGTTTTCACTCTCAAGTGAAATGTCCTTAATGTATCTAAATGCATGCATCTAGAAAGCATTTTATATTGCTGCAGGGATGATGGATTTTTAGTAAATTTCGTTCACATCAAGAAAAAACTCTTAATGACATTTCGACTTTACAGTCGGATGTAGTGTTTTTCCGAGAATTTAAGTTACTTTTGTCAAACGGCTCTTCCATTATAAAATATAGTATTAGCAATAATATTTAAATTTATAAAAATAACATTCATTTAATGTACATATAACAATTTGTGTTTTATTTACAATTAGCTGACCGTACCAGTCGTTGCGGGAGTATATTTTAAATAAATATTTATGAAGTTATTGGTTATATGTGAAATACAAGTATCTAAAGCAGTAAAAATACGAGCAATTCCACGAATATGTCATACCTGATGGTAAAAACTGAAACATACTGTGGATTTATTTTAATTAGTGTAATCGAATCTTGGAAGGTATACAATTGGTGTTTACATAAAGAAATGAACAAAGTCATTAACACAAATGCGTAATTAGCCTCTATTTTTGGGTTATTTAGAATATCACAAAAGGAGTTACAAGTTTACTTCATTTTAACAGTTAAATTTTCAGCTAAAAATGTAAGGATTTGAAATTTTAAAATTGATAAATTAAACTTGGTTCTTTTCTATATTGTCATAAGCTATTAATTTGTTTCTTAATAATTGGCCTGGCAAGCATTATAAAAATCGATTACATAATTATCCGTGACGCTCCACATCTAAAAAGTACTATACACTGCATTATACTTGATAAAAAGTAAATGGCTCTTAAGTGGTGCGTTAGAATCAAATGCTGAACAGAAAAGTATTTGAAACTATTTTTAATTATAATAGATTTTGTGTAAATCATTAACCCAGTATGGTCAGTGGCTGACGTTATCAGATTATGGTGAGTGTGCGACTTTCAATGTGCTAAGAAAAGTACTGTACACAGCAGAATATTTGGTGAAAAGTAAAGTGCTTTCATGTTGTGCATTAGAATCAAATGCTGAACAAAAAGTATATCAAACGTTTTTCCTAATCACAATAAATTTTGTGTAAAGCTTTAACGAGTAAATACCACGCGTCACAAGCTGACATTCAGAATATACTTTTTACTGTAATTGTGGTTGCGGAATTTTAAAAAAAAATGCAAATTGAACATATGATATACTAGCAAAAATATTGGGGATTACGTTCTCGATTAAATAGCACGTAGGTCCATATATTAAAATACTGTTTATTATATAATATTAAAGTTGCAGTCACGCACTAACATTTTTACTCTTTCACCAAACTCTTTGAAAGTATGGGTCCATCAAAACTATTAATATACTACTTAATAGGTGGATGTTTGAGTTTTATTTTCATAAAAACAATATCAGGTTGTAGGTTGTAACAGCAAATAAAAAGATAAAAACAACCTGACATACTGACATGCAATCGAGTTTAAATTATAATACTTAAACAAGACTAGAAAAAAGGTCAATATATATAAAAAAAAGGTCAATATATAAAAGAAAAAAGTTTACTTATGTCAATAGTGGCATATTCGGAACAAATAAATTTTAAGATATGAGTAGAAAATGGTCCTGTATTTTGGCTATTTAAAGAGAAGAATTATATTTTTATTAGTTTGGCACAAAATTCGTTTTCATCCTATAATTCATTAAATGTGTGTTTTTATCAACGTGTGTTTTTATGTGTGTGTGTGTTTATTAAATGCGTGTTTTTATCAAATAATACTATTAAATGTGTGGGTTTTTCTCGCATCTGAAATGTGAAACATGTAAGTTCTGTTTTGCATTTAAGGGACATGTTAGTTTTGCTCTTGAACATTTGTAACTATTGAATTTTATACAGTTGGATATGTAATCTTGGCTCTTTCTGATAGAAATTAACCAGAAAAATTATAATTCATTCATTTTCTTTTTATGTTCAATTTGAATTAGTAGTCTGAAATGGAACGTATGGCTTACGGTACCTACTGGATTTGTTACAATCAGTGATTCCGGCCCTTGTGGGGGAGTGTCAGCCCCAAATCCTCGAGACTACCCCCAAATTTAAATATTTTGCGGTTAAAAGTTGATACAAACCGTGCAAAACTTACACCCTCCCAATTTTGATATTACACCCCCAATCTGAAAATTCTGGCGGAGTCCCTGATTACAATGTGCTCTGAACCAGTACGTTGAATGAGCCAAACCAAATTTGCATCCGAACCACGCGCACACAAAACATGTGTGTTAACTTTTTGTCATTATTTTAGATATGTCTCAGAGATCTCCAGTTCCACTGGAAATCATGACTATTTAATCTGACTACCTACCAACTTTGGTCACCATTTTGAAAGTGACTAAATGAATTTTAAAGCACCCGTCTATATATTCGAAATGCTCTGAAAAAATATAAAATCCAAAAGTAGCTTCTATCTTGCTGTTGGATTTGTGGGAACTTAATCTTATGTTCTTTCTTACTACGTTTACAATCCTAATTTTTATCTTTCTCTTTTCATCTTCTTCTTCCCTCTCCCCCTTTCTCTCTCTTTCTCTTTTCTCTGTTTTCCCATTGGTTTCAATTTTTTATTGAGTGTTTCTAAATTTCTCTCTCCATCATCTAATGTATATTGTTTCATCTCTCTTTTATTCGTTCATTTTATCGATATTAATACGCGTCTATTTTGAAAAAAAAAAAATGTTCTTATGTTGTTTGTTGATTTTGGTATGGGAGAAATGAAGGAAGGAGAAAGTGAGGGTTTGTTTACCAGACACGATTATGGGATGAGAAGGTGCCTAGCTGCACGGCGTTCGCTGTCGCAATTTTTTGATGCGAAGTATACAATCTTATATCTCCTTTACGTCCGTCTGTCCACAACTTTCGACACAGGGCTACGAAGGTAGTTGAGTTGCTCGAGAGGTTTCGGCGAAACTTCTCCAACCACACGAAGTTCATCCAAATTTGACGCTCGCTCTGCCTCACTTGATTTTTATAAAAAAAACATTACTGTTTTTTATCGAATACAGGTATATTTACGTGATAGGTTGTGTAGAATTTCTTCTGCGTGAACTAAGAAGTTCCTACAGGGAAACTTTATACAACATTTAGGCTTCAACATCTAGTGCTGGAAAGCCTTATTAAGTGCTATGTCTGTCTGTCGACAACATCCAGATCAGGAACTACCAGAGCTATAAAGATAATTGAGGTACCGTTGAGGTGCCGCGCGACTGAGCTCCGACTTAGACCCTACTTGTTTTCATATACGTAAATATTCTCCATCTTCTCTAAGGTACCGGTTAGCATTACAAAGATCTTTCTAATTTTTTTTAAAATGTAATAAATAAATGGCGTAAGAAAATATCTATTT
Organism: Lepisma saccharinum; assembly: GCA_022664845.1. NCBI lineage: Eukaryota > Metazoa > Arthropoda > Insecta > Zygentoma > Lepismatidae > Lepisma > Lepisma saccharinum. The sequence goes on from JAGDQP010005543.1 coordinate 32,562, forward strand.
TACAATTTACATTTAGACACGTTGGTTTCTTGACGTATGCTTTACAGTCTTTACGGGAGCAGCCTAGCAGAAGTTGACATAAATGGGCAAGTGTCAACGGAAGAAAAAGACTATCAGCCAGGAGAGAGCATGGGGATAAAAATTCGCAGAAGAAAATAACTGTGTGTTTATCTGTCCCCGAAACATTTTATATTATTATTCAAAGACAAAAGAAAAAGTTTGGCATTGATAACTTGACTACTAATAATTAAGAACGATAGTTCTTCGAGTGGCGCTGACAAAGGAGTCTGTTAGTGGCACTCTATGTACACAGCTAATTTCGGATCTAGCGAAATAAAAGACCGATTTTGATGCTTCGACTGGCATTAAAGCTCTTTTCTATACTAAGGACACAGAAAAAATGGGTCGGTAGGACCTTCCTGGGACGCACTAGGGCAGTTCGGAGAAAAATTCAGAATTTCACATTTCTGATGATAGCACTGACCCCACACTATATAGGCAGCCGAAACTTAGGGATCGGTATCTACGCTTCAATACCTTTCAAATGTTGTATCACACGTCAAAATTGGTGATTGGGTTCAAAAGCTATGACCTTTTTAATCACAGAATTTTCAGAAATGATTAAAAGTGTGTCTGTCATTCTGTCTGTCTTTTTGTATAGCCCAAAATGGTAGGGACCTGGAGTTATAGGGGTCAATTGCGGGCCCCAACATGTAGGGGTAAAAAAAAATCTTATTTTGTTGATAGGAATTACCGGTTTCGAGATACGGAGCCTACCATGGTCCAAAATCGACCTTTTGTATGAAGGGTTACATTTTTTACTAGGTATCCTTGCATAAGTGATTTCACTATCAAAATTCCTTCGGAGTAAATGGAAAAGTGGCGCAAGAATTCTGCTCAGAAAAGAAGTGATATTTATTTTGCGAGTTATTTTCTTTGGGTCACTATGGCAGAAGGGAGGATACTAAGTCTCTTAATTTTATTGCAAAAGAAACACTTCCGCCATAGTGACAAAAAGAAAATAACTCGTAAAATGGATATCACTTCTTTTGTAAGTAGAATTCTTGCGTCATTTTTCCACTTAACCCCGAAGGGGTTTTGATACTGATATGAATTACAGTCATTATTTTAAACTACAATATAACATGTTTAAATAAAATTTATCAGAATGAAACTAATTGTCACAAGACTTCTTCTAGTACGAAACAACATCAACAAAAGCATTAAATTAATATTATTGACATACATGAAAATGAAACTTATAGTCTCAATCGAGACGAGAGTTTTAAGAGGCAAGTCTCGGTCTTGGTCTTGTCTCGAGTAAGTCTCGATACGTAGTGTCTCGGTCTCGTCTCGATTCCTGGGCCTTAGTCTCGATCTCGAATTCGAGACGAGAGAGAGGCGAGACAAAGAGTAGTCTCTGTCTCGGTACCATTACCTACCCGATGCTGATAATACCTGTAAAGTAATTCGATCGTATAAGGTCGCGTTTGTCCGCTAGAAGGCGTTAAGGTTTGGAGCAAGGGGGAATCAGCCGTTGCAATGGCTCTCGCAGTTTCGGTTTGAACAAGCATTTTTTACTCAAAATATCTACATGAACATACCTGACAGTGGTGCCAAGGACTGCAAAGCAACAATACCGTGTAACAAATAGTTTGGCAGATATCTGCCAGTATTTGTCTTCACAAATGTGAGGGTTCTATGGGCAGATTTATTGGGGGGCATGGTTGTCATTCCACCCCCAGTCATTTCAGGATTTAGATAAGAGACCCTGGGGTGCAATTACTTTAAGGGTGAAAGATAAGGGGTAACATAGTCATTCTGAAATGACAGCGGAGAGCAATGAGCCCCTTTCCCCCTGCAAATCCGCCCAAAGACACACCAGGCTAACTTTCAAAAGCACACTCCAAAAATGATGCTAATCTTACAAGAAATCTTAATTTAGGGTGGGTGGGTCCGGACTTCAAGAGTGTAAAATAAAGTGATATTTGATACCGTTTCCGTGGAGAGTGATTTTGAAGGTTGCTCAGGGTGCCTATTTTGATTCTTCCTTCTGTGTTACTCACTTTGTAGAAAAGCCTCATTTGCATTTGCGAAGACTAGTACTGACCCATATCTGCCAAACTATTTGTTACACGGTATTGTGCTTTACAGTCTTTGTCAGCACTGTGAGGTATGTCCATGTGGATATTTTGAGTAATAAATGCCTGTTCGAGCCGAAACTGCGGGAGCCGTTGCAGCGGTTACCACGGCTGTCTTCCACTTACTCCAAAATGCAAACGCGGCTTTATACAGTCGAATTACTTTGCAGGCATGATCAGCATCGGGGTACTAATATATATTTAAAAAATCTTGTTCAAACCGAAATACTTCCCTTGTTAATATCTACTGTAGGTGTAGTACACATATCATCGATATTTTGTTGCATCTTATTAAATGGGGCATCCACAATTTTGATTCAGGGATATGGCGCACTGCTTCTTATTTCAGAATGTGGTATGGCCTCAATAGATGCGTCATCTCGTGCATTAGGTAGAAGAAACCTACCATTGAAATATCCGTGGATAGCAAAGCTAAAGTTCATTGGCGGCGACGCACCAGGTACTTTTTGCGTAGCCAGCATAATAGGAGATAATCTTCTAATCACCTCCATAAATTGTATCGCAACCGCGTAAGTAAAACAATTTGCTCTTTCTCTATTTCTCTGGATCACTATTTCTGTATCTGCACGACAAAAGGTATTTATACAATGTTTAAGCATGCATCTAAAGTTTATAAAATGATAAGGTTGTTATTTGGTTATGTAATATGTGTGTTGTTGGAATAAGAATATTACTATGTTGGTTAGAGCAACATTGTACAGACGTTTATGAACAGTTGAGCATCAAATGAAAAGGATGCTAAATATGAACTATAGCTATGGAAGGTTCTCTTTGTTATGTGTTGAATTACAATTGATTAAGTGCAAGTATTTTGCATTTAATTGGATAAAACAAATGTTGAAGAATTAGTTATTATAATTGGATTATAATAAATGGGTATGACAATATTTGCTAACTGGTTACCAAGATACTTAAGTTTTTTTGGAATATTAAATACGGAGAAACTTTAGAAATCTCCTGGAAAATTGAATTCTACCTAAACCAACTAGTTCACTTGATACGTTTTCAACTTACATAAACTGGAGACGAAAAAATTAAGGATCCAGGGTGCACGAGGAATATCAAGAATAACTGCGTCATCAAACTTAAAATTGTGTATATCAGGATATACCTCCAGGTGCATGGTATTCCACTCAAGAAGGAAGTTCTTATTTTATTGACAGTAATATCACCTCCAATGTTTGATAAATTATAACTGTAACTTCACCTCGCCTAATGCTGATTGCCTACAAAATCACCTTTCGGAATTTGTATGTTAAAAATGTATGTATGAACTTATCACAAGAAGCTTATGACATGTATAAATCTTTAATATATCAAAATTTGTTTATTGAATATCATTTCGGTATAAATACTTTTGAAGCATACTATAACCACCAGAGACATTATACATAAAAAAGAAGTAAATACCAAAGACTTTCGAATCATATTGAAATTAATTTACCACAGTATACTAAACTTCTATGGGAGACAGTCTAATTTTCTTGTAATGCTTGCCATGTACCTAGATAAACATTGCCAGCTGTATGTAAGCTCAGTTCTGCTGTATCTCCCGAAGTGAACGGAGCTCCTAATAAAAGATACTAATGAGTGTGTTGTTTTGTTTTCCCTTTACTTACATTGTCCTTTACATACGTACATCCCTTGGTCTGCTATGGTAGGAGGCGGACCACATACACTGTAGAAATATATTATATGTGTGCCCCGGATTAGTCAGTCCATACAAATCTCATCTTGCCTTTCAGGTTTAATCCAAAATCTTAGGTCCATAGCCGGAGAGTCAAAATACATATAATTGCCTTATATAAAATTACATTATTTCAAGGGACGTTCGGGAAAGACCGTATCATTTATTGGTGCCAGCTGCAGGACTCGATATCTGAGTAGATATACGGCCTATTCGAGAAGTCATAATTACAGTACCAATTCTGAGAAGTCTATTGAAGCATATAGAGTAAGACGGATATCCATAAAATGGAGAATGATCGAGCAAGTGATACGAGTCCCGAACGAGTACCTGGGCTTCAGGTAACCGGCGAGATGGTACCTAACCAGAGAAGTAGTAGGATGAAAGAGAGAAGGAAGGAGGCAGAGACAGCAGAACAGGTTAAACAGGGAGAGCAAACACAAGGGGAGGAAGAGCTCGCAAACCTCCTTTGTTTCAGTTGATGCAGTAAATGTCCAAGAACTTTGACAATAAATTTGATGAGCTAAAGCAGAACCTTAGGGACAAAAAGAACTTCAGTGACCTAAAGCAGGACTTCAGCAACCAAAAGCAGGACTTCAATGACCTAAAGCAGGAGCCAGTCCAGAAATTCAGTGACCTAAGAGAGGACCAGGACGAGAAGTTCAATGGGTTGAACAAAAAATTAAGCGATCAAGAACAGCGGCTGAATGAATTTGTCCAACATCAGCGCTAAACTGAAAGAATATAGAGAAGAGTGTAAAACTGGTTACAACGAATTAAAATTTCAAACAAGCATGCTTGAGAATAAGTTAATTATACATAAAGAATACAATAATAGCAGATTCACAGCGGTCAAAAGCGATGTTCAGCGACTCGAAAGGAGCTAGGGATATGCGCTAAGGAGGAGGACATTCAACGGATAGAGAAGACCATTAGAACAGATAAGGAGACGACCGCAAAACATATAGAGCAAGTATAAGAGAAGTTAGCAAATTACAACGGGAGCTTAAACAAGATATTAAACAATATTGCAGGGAGGTGATAATGAAGTGACGAAGCCATCAGTTCCAGTGGAAGAAGATAACCATTAGATTTATCCCAAGGTCTATGACAATACTCAAGACGGATCAGAAACAAGTTTTGTGATGGCGTTTTCAAGGAGCGAAGGGTAGATTGACAGACACCTTGAAGGAAAGAAAATTTTCTAGAGAAGTCAAAATAGAAGACTTCTATCATGTCCGAGAAGCGAGACCGACTAAATACTTAGAAAATCTAACGCATTTCTTGAGAACTACTGGTGCTAGAGAGGATGATTACCCCTACGTTTTAAATCGAGCAGTGGCAGGAAGCGCGGAAGATTGTTAACACTTAATTAAGAACCAGATACGCAACTATAATTATTTTTGTCATGAACTCACGAAAAAATACGCAATAAAGAAAGTATAGAGACTCACAAGAAAGCCGTGAAATCTCATCACAGAGATAAACCAAATGTGAAGAGCTATGAGCAGGAAATGACCAGCTTCATAACCAAGCTGACTCGTATAGATCCTGAGATAACGGACCAAGAACTGTTCCGAGAGGCATCTAACATACTCCCTCGATACTTCAAGAGACTACTGGCGAGTATCGGCCACTATACTACTGAAGGTATTCTGCAATTTCTAGAAAAGCAGGACAGCATTAGAACAAGTTCAAATAACAGGAACCGAACGAACGGAGGTTACTATCCAAATGGTGGAAAGACGCCAATAAGACCCAACGAGAGTGAGAACGGCAGAGTCAACTATAAAGTTGGGAGAAGTCCCAATGACAATAGGAACAAATGGTTTAAAAATCGCAACCACTCGAATATCCTAGGCAGAGAGAAGATAGAAGCCCACCAAAAACGCAATTTTGAGGCGAATAAATAAACGTATGTTTCTCGCAACAAAAAGAAGAAGCCATTTCATCCCAGAACAACCAACGAGAAAGTAACTTGAGGAGACAGCTCCCTAAAATTGGAGGATTGAAGAGAGGGACGAAGACACACCTATCCAACCTAATGTAGTACAGGATGCAACGACTGGGAGATGCACACGGACTAAGGAAGAGGATGATCAAAACGAGCATGCCATATTCTCCACAATAGAATATATATGTTATTGGTCCAGAGGAAAAATTACCACGGATACACGTTGAAGTGGGAGACATTCCAGCCATCGCATTAACAGGGGTTACTTGTACCTTAATGAGTCGAGTATTCTTTGAAAGGATTAAGAGGAAATATCCATCCGCAAACATGGATACCATTGGTGTGGAGAAGACTAAATAAAAACCATTGCCGATAGAGACATTAAGATAAAAAGAAGAGTCTTTGTCCAGATCCGAATCACAGAGGATTCCACGATAACATTAGTTTTGCTGATTAGTTTTGCCCATCTGATATCATATTGGGAGGAAACCTTTCGAGAAGATTCGATTATATCAAAATAAATTATAAAAAACGAGATAGTAGTCAAAACAGCGGAGAGAGAGAGGCCCAGTGCAAATTAGTGCCTAACACTAAATCTACGAGGAGGAACATCAGTACATGTGACTATACTGGGGCTTTGGGAAAGCCAATCGCCCGAAGTGTCCTAGTTAAGATAGATCCAAAAGAAGAAGGGCTACCAATCCAAAGGAAGGACAAACATCAGAAAGGAATGTGGAAAACCTCAACCAAATAGAGAGACGCCCACCTGAAGAGACTACTACGAGATAGTGGACAGATATAGAAGAACCACGAAGGAAGGATGAAACATTCCCGGACGATACTGAAGAAAGACTATCGAACTGGAAGAGAGAGCGTAAGAAAGTAAAACAAGTCTCCTGAAAATACAACGCGTGCGTGGAAATTTAAAAACACTACCTTACTCTGGCTGAACCAATGGCCTCAGTTTTCCTACTATGCCAAAAGTGTGTGTTATTAAAGTAGGCTTGCCACCGAGTCAATTGTTACTTGACCTACAAATAAAGACTAGATTAAAACTAAATATGTAAATATGTGATATAATATGTGAATATAAAATCATTGTAAGAGAAGAAATAATTGTTACGGAAGAAATAGCAGTTGTATTCCTTGTAAATATTTATAAATAGAAGCAGTCAACTTAAAATGGTAGAAGTAGCAGTTGTGCTTCGGTAAAGTATTTATATGAAATAATTCTGTTAGTTCAGCAGCAAGTAGCAAAGTGCTTCCATTAAATTGTCGTTCGTAGCAGCCAAGTACAGATTAAACACCACCTCTAAATAGATGCCAAGTGAGGAACTCTGATTTTGCCTATAGTTAGAGATTCATCTACCATGCCAAGAGTGGTCTAACGGTAATATGGTCACGTCGTTGAGCCCATGACCACATGACCGTACTGTAAGACGATCACTCTAGGTTATTCAGTCACAGTTAAAACCTATGATATAAAACTTCTAAACTAAGTGCTAATTCATCAAAGTCATATTACTAGGTAGAAGTAGCCATTACACTTCAACAATGACCATTCTTAGAATCAGCAAATAGTAGCAGAAAATAGTTCCATCTGGAGTCACAGTTAACTTCACCACCAATTTATTCCGTCTGGGGTCGTAGTTAACTCCAGCAGCAAGTTACTCCATCTGGAGTCGTAGTTAACTCCAGCAGCAAGTTATTCCATCTGGAGTCACAGTTGAGTCCAGCAGCAAGAAGCATAGGACCAACAACCCTTGAAGGCATCTTTAATATTACCCAATCAAAACCCACAAGATACTGTGAATTCCCCTTGTGATAGTGAAAAAGTGAATTAGTATAAAGTGATTCTCCAAGTGAAGAGCTGAACAATTTCAAAATTATTAAATATAAAAACGAATCCGATGAATACACAAAATGCTCTTTAAAATGAAAAACAAAAAATTTAATAATTTTTTGGGCTTAGCGGCATATATGTAACGTCACCTTGCATTCTACAAGATGCCTCTATTCTTATACGAGATATACAAGACCTCCCACCTGTTTATATAAAATCACTTTTTGGAATTTATATGTTAAATGTATTTTTGAACTTATTACAAGAAGCTTATGACATGTATAAATCTTTAATATATCAAAATTTGTTTATTGAATATTATTTCGGTATAAATACTTTTGAAGCATACTACAACACCAGAGACATTACACATAATAAGAAGCAAATACCAAAGACTTTCGAATTATATAGAAATTAATTTACCACAATTTACTAAACCTCTATGGGAGACAGTCTAATTTTCTTGTAATGTCTGTCATGTATCAATATAAACAGCGCATGCTGTATGTAAGCTCAGTTCTGCTGTATCTCCCGAAGTGAACGGAGCTCCTAATAAAAGGTGCTAGTGAGACTCCTTAAATTGCTTGTAATATCATGTTGGTTTGTTTCTCCTTTTTTCCATAATCCCACCTCGGTCTTCTATGGTGGGAAGCGGACCACATATCCACATACATTGTAGAAAATATATGTGTCCCTCAGGTTGGTCAGTCCACACAAATCTCATCTTGCCTTTCAGATTTAATCCAAAATCCTACGCCCATAGCCGGAGAGGCAAAATACATATAAGTGCCTCGTATAAAATTACATTATTTCAAGATACGCTCGGGAAAGATCGTATCAATAGAAGCAGTCAGATCTAAGGTGATAACGAAGCTAAGGTATTCAGAACTTGAAAATTTATTAATATATTTATATTCACGGAAATCAAATATTTCTACGGAACGCTATATGTTTCATCGGATGTATCAGGTCAATGAGTTGAAGAATACATTTCGAACATTCGGAAACAAACAGACAAATGTAGATTTGGTAATTTTAAAAACTTAGCATGTAAGGATCAACAACTAATACTAGGAGCTCTATTTGATTTATTACGTAAGAGATTGCTGCAGGAAGACGAACTTTCTTTCGAAAATTAAATGAAATTAGCTTTCCAATTTTAATATACTAAAAACAGAAGTAGAATTTTAACATCTGTAATTCGAGAAACCAGATTAAAAATATTAGAAGTTGTTGCAACAACAGCACATTATGACAAGTCAAACAAGAAATTCATTCCAGGAATCAAACTAGTAAATGGTGTGGATCTAAACACCAGATTGCAAAATGTTTAACTTTTGAGAAACAATGCAATTTTGTACGACAACTACAAGTTCCAATGTTTTGCCTGGAGAAAAAGACAAGAACAATCAAAAGTGCTTAAAGTGATTAATAAAGCAAATCCATCATACATGGAAAAATAACAAGTTCAAATGAAGGCATTTCTTTAGTATTCGTCGGGCGTTCCATTGAAACCAGAAAAGAGCAGTCACAGGTGGTGCATGATTAAAGGTGATATGAATCGCGAATAATTAAAAAAATATCTAACCTGTGTGGTGCTGTCTACATTCCATTATGTTCTTAATATATGATGTGTTTTGTAACAGTGCTTATTTCTAGATTAAGTGTAATCGCTAGGCGGTTGTTTTAAACAGATTTACTTAATTTACACTGTAGTACTCGATTATCTGAAAGGTGTTACGTTTTCGCCTGGAAATATTGTACTACATGATATTTGTATACAGGAATTCAACCAAGACATATTCGAAAAATGTGCTTTCATATTCTAAAGTATGATATGTATGAAATCTATTATTGATAGAGAATACTACGATGTCAACATTTCTCATGTGCTTGTGTAACGGATTGCTTCGCATACCGAATCTACATTCCCGAGGAAGATGGTACAAATTGCTGTTAAATACTATTATTTCATAAGTTTTGCTGTCTATCTTCAATGTACAATAAATTATTGATCCCTTTCTTAATATCGTACTAAGTTTTGTGCAGTAATAGCTGCCTAACTCTAGGGTGCCTTTTAGATCTTCCCGCGAAGTCTTATTACGCGTATATTGAATTACTGTAATAATGGCGCAGTCGGCTAAAGGAACGCAGAGCGTCTCAACACAAACTATAATGAAGATTTACTCTGATTTGTTCTATACTATCATTTGTTCTGATCGTAAAGAGCTTAGTACAAGAGGGAAGCAAATTGAACCACTTTGTTCGCCATGCCGTCACAGGATCATTGACCTTTGACGTCATCGTGCTGCACAGTCGGTCGAGCATATCAGATGACGTGACCTTTGCTATCATTGATAGATTATGTTGTACAAGTTAATGGGTGAGTGTATTAAGGTAAATGGCGGAGGTGTGATGACGTCATCAGATGTAGTTATCGAGAGTGTGAGATCATTGCCCTTTGACGTGACCCATGTTTCCATTGAGAGATAGTGGGGATGAGTGTATTCAGGTAAATTTGTAGTGTAGATGGTTGTGTTTACGTCATCAAGTGAGTGTGGCTCAGTTGACATATGGGGTAGAAGAAAGTGGTTTCAGATTTGAAACCATGGAAGTTTCCCTTCTTTGAAACTTCCGCCGCAGAGAAAGTAAATTTCTAGTGTAGATGGTTGCGTTGACGTCATCAAGCGAGTCTGGCTCAGTTTGGCGTGGAAACTTACTTACCTATCCACTCAATACCTACTTATCTATTTACATACTTACCTATTCACTCATATACTTACGTATTTATATATCAACATATTCATATACTTAACTATTCATATACTTACCTATTCATATACTTACATATTCATTCACATACAAGCTGAGAGTGAAAAATAAAACCTAAGGAGCATCAAATTAGATAAGCAAAAATGATCCTGATTACTTTAATTGGCCGGAAAAACCGATACTCTTTTTTGAACATGTAGAGCATCATGCAGTAAAATTTTTTGACAAACCCTTACCTTCGCTTATATCATAGTAGCTAGAATAAAATATATTGTCTTCCTATTATTTACTGTGTAAATATGGAATTAATCTAATGTTTAATTAATTCATGTTTGATGGACTGAACAACATATATTTTTAAAATATTTATATATAAGAAGGATGAAAAAACATTATTTTTACCATTTAAATTAACGGAATGTATAATATATAAACTTCACTGCCACTAGCGAGCACATCTTGCGCTGTAAAAGGCATAGTAAGTTCTTTGGGAGTAGGGGTGTATTACTCCAGAAAATCCGCTATAACGTGAAGTTAACGTCAACGCAGTAAGATCCCGTTTTAAAAGTATAGAAGAAGAATGATGGTAGAACTAATTTAGAAAATGTAACGCTATAATCAATTCACTTGAGTTCATTTCCTACAATTTAATCCTCTCCCTCTTGTAAGAAAGTGATTTTTTATTTACGGAAACATCTAGCTGATTTTTTGTTACCAACAATGACAGTACAAGTATTTTTTTCAGCTATGAATTTATGTTAGATACCACGATTGACACTAGATAGCACCATCACTATAAAGATGAAAGTATTGAAGAATTCATTACCTAGAAGCTTCGTGAGTAGAAGGGAGAATAACGTAGAGTACAAAATTATCATATTTATGAAAGTCACTCTATGATTCCAGATATGGCAGTCTTTTCTAATAATTTCACTTAAACTTGTAGTTCTTGAAGGAAAGCATACGTGTTTAGCTTTCATCAAACCTGAAGGCACCAGGTTCTTATTCTTTGAAAATTGAAATCGCAAACTGCAGTGGACACTTGTTTCACTATGTATTAATTAAAATAGTTCGTCTTGTCTATTTATAGGTTTTCTCCTTTTGGAAACAGATTTTACTAGTATGTTTCTTCCCTGGCATTTTATGGAGTAGTTTTATTACATGCTGTAAGAATTGAAAACGTGACCGTCTGAGGGGTGCTTTTTGAAACCCGCTTGCGTTGCGTTGGTTGCTTTGCTTGCGAACTGGATGAATAGTCAATTGAAACATGTAGTGTTTCGTGGTGCAGTTTTATTACGTGTTGCAAATCAAGAAAGATATTACTTTAGCGATCTATATTACTTCTAAAAAGGGGCCTTTTTTAAAAGGGCTGTTTTTCAACCTTTGTTGTGTTGCGTTGGTCGTCTTGCTTGCGATTTCGGTGAATAGCCATTTGAAACACGTAACGTTTTTTGGTGTAGTTTTATTATTTGTTTTAAATCAAGCAACGTAGTATCCTAGTAATCTATATCACTTTTAAAGTATAAATGAATGATGGCAGAACTAATTTATAAAATGTGAGGGTACAATCAATTTATTTGTCTTCATTTTTATAATTTAATTCTCTTTCATGTTATAAGAATATTCTGTACTGTACGGAAACATCTAGGCATATCTTAGGGATAATGTTAATAACATCTTCTCGTTTGATTAATTCACTTTTAATGGAGTGAAAATATATTTTAAGAACATTTATACATAAAAAGGAAGAATAAAAACATTTCTTTTTCATCATTTAAATTGTTGTTGAGTATAACTTATAAACATGACTGGTATCTAGTGAGGTTTTTAAAAATTTTTAGAAGTTCATTGCGATATTACCATATAAGAATAAGGACTTATTTTCATGAAAGCTTGCTTTGCTTGCAATTTAAGTTAATAGCCAATTGAAGCAAGTATTACACTGTAGGATAATGTTAACATCACTTTCGCATATGTCCAGCCGTAATCGGTGGATGCCCCCCGCCTTTAAGCTAACGCTTCCACCTTCGTTTGAACACACCGCCTCCCGTTACAGCTTATTTATATACTGCAAGATAAATGGAACTGAATTTAAGAAAGTTTGGTTCGAGAGGAAGAATTATAACTAAAAATAGAGTTTACTTATAAAATACGAAATAACACATAATATAAATTTATCAAATGTATTTACTTTAAACTTCGTAACTATAATTATTGTACTTACTTCTAATAGATAGTTAATGTAAGTAATAACACAAGGAAATCATCTTGTTAACTGAACTTCCATAATGAATTGAGGTCTAGTCCTTCTTTGAAGGAGATACAGCCTATTCTTTATATTTTTATATCTGTTTTGTAGACCAGTAGTTGATCACTTCTGGTAGGGCAAAAGTGAATTACAATGTTGCAGTGTAGATCATTCTTTCTGTTTAGTGTAGTTTATTCCTTGAAAACGAAGGAATAAAATAATTAATTATTTCACGATGCACTCTTGGAGTTTCTGGTACTGCGCGATAAACGTACTTTCATTGTTGTTATTTCCATAATTTCGGGTGCGTTCAATTATAATGTGTTACAGTATCATGCGTTGGTGAGTAACAGATAACGTTCAGTTTAGGTCAGACAGTTATTGAGTCATACTTTACCATATGTAGCACCGGATAAACTTTACGGAGCGATATTTCCAGCAGCTAAATAACTATACGTACCGTTTATTTCCTTATACTTTACTATATGTATGCTTTATAACCTCCATTCCCTTATAAATAATTTACATAGGCACTTACATAAATACCTAGGGATGCGGCAGAAAGCAAATACCAGTTTCGAGAAGACAATCCATTACAAAATCCTTTACATCAATACGGTGGCAATTTCTTTTGCACACAGATATGCCATATACTAGTATTTAGGAGAAATACTAGTGTTTTAATTTCCTGTGAGGAATGTCAGGTGAGAAAGCGATAAAGAATGTGTGTTTGTTAGGAAAAGCCTATGTAATTATGATTATACAGGAAGCTCATCACATTTAAACCTCACTTCATGTGCTCGGCCCATTGCGGTATTAGCTGATTTTCTTTATGGAGCAATGTTTCCAGTAGATAATAAACTATATGTTCAGTTAATTCCCCTGCAATTAATTATAACACACACATTTCCTTAATCACCTTGCAACAACTATGAATCTAAAGAAATTACGAAAAATTGTGTCTTTATTATTTGGTGAAAAAAATACCGAGTGAAGTCGATTACTTAATAAATATCACGCTGTGCGAAGTAATAGCTATGGCGAAACTAAGTTATAAAAGACACGTATTTTGTCACAAAAAACCTCGAGAATTGGACATTGTCAATCGAGTGAAGAGGGGCTTGCTAAAATCAGGTTTGGTCATTCTTTCATTATATGGAATGTACATAACATTTAAAACACACTGCTTGTGCTTGCTTTAGAAGTAATCGCTGTTGTATGGAACGACGTAGTTCTTTATCTTAGTCATGAGAGATCTGACTTAACAGTTTTGAATAATTAACAACGACACGTATGTTGTCACAAATAAATCTCCGGAGTTGGACACAATGTCAAGCGAATGAAGAGGTTTTAGCTAAAATCAGATTTATTATTTTTTTCATTTAATGGAATGTTCATAACATTTAAAACACACTGTTGTACTTGCTTCCAACATGCAGGAAGCAAAACAGTTCCTAGTATGTCTCGCTCTCTAACTTGCTTACACTTCTAGAACTCAAACTTAGTAAAATTTTGCATTTTAACGTTTTTTACTCACGTTGAAAATATTATATATCTCATGTAATTCTTTTTATTCTTTTATGATCGGAAACTGAAGGCAAAGCTGCTAAATAGTTTAACGTACTTTTTCGTTTTCAGATCATATTCTGCTTTGTACACATCTGAAATTCGTATCCAAAAGGTTTATCCTCTTGTATATCCTTCCATGTACTTTTTCAATCGAGGCTTTCACTACATCTATATTCGCATATTCAACATTTGAAAAGGTTGTTTCTCGTGTTTGAATTTTATATCTTCTAAATCCACTCTTTTGATAGATTTATATCCGCATATTTCACACTGAAAATGGTTCTCATCTTGAGAGACTCGTTCCTTTACTCTCACATGAAATTAAAATCAAAATTTATTTTGTATAATTTGTGTTTGTTGACTTACAAACATATTTATAATCACATTAGACACTGAAGAAAACATTGTCCTCACATATTGTCAAACGAGACCAATTTTTGCAAAACTTTAATTTTTATTCGATCCGAAAGTTAAAAATCTAGGGAGTTATATAGTTTCCCCGTTTTATCACTTGAGAGTGATATTTCTAGCAACGCATTGGGAACTATTAGTACTAATTTTAATTTTCTTTACAAGATGTTCCTCCAAAGGGAGGGACTTTAGGAAATGTGACAGTACCTTTGGATTTTAACGTAGTAAAGTTCGGCTACTGCTCAAACCAATTTTATGTTTCAATCAGTACACAAAGTCCTAACCTTGTTATTAATATGACGGCAGTCGAAAATTAAAAAAATGTATAAAAGGATTATACTGACACAAATACTTTATTTACACCTATAAAACTATGAATTACATAAAAGGAGGAAACAAAAGAAATAAAAAGTTATTGTGTATTGAACAATTTCATTCTTTAGTCTATAGCATAAAATTTATAGAGTAAAAATTCCATCTTACATAGTATCTTCACCTACTTACATAACTTGGCATTTTCTTAAGTTAGTTGCAATATATTTTGTTTCACATGTTCTCAATGACGTATTTTATACATTGAATTCATTAGTATATCAACACTAATTACCATTATCTTTTGACAATTAATAAATATCATAAATTGCTCATCCCTTCTTTCTTTAATATGTTCTTGTACTTGAATCACATTAAGAACTGCACTGCCATCTGTTATTCACTTGTTCAAACTTCAGGAAGGATAGAAAAATATTTTGTTTTTTTCCTTTAGAGAGAGTGAGATTGAAACACACTCACCTAACAAAAATAATTCATATGTACCTTAACGCTTTAAAATATGTGATAGACCAAACTTCAGACAAACTTATAGTAAATTAAGTCAAACTTTGGCTTCATGACTAGAGTTTTGTGTGATTTTTAACAGTTATTACTATAATTAAGCATATTATTGAAGGTTCCAAGTCTAACATATACAGAAACGTTTTTTGAAATGCGTATTTCTGTTCAACGCAAAACTCTTTTGACAATTAAAATATATAAAACGTTTAAAATGTTGCTAATATTTTTAACTTCTGGAACTATGAAGTGTACAAAAACACGGTAATGGAAGAAATATGAAAGTGAAAAATTATTGACAGAATGTAAAATGCATGTTTGTATTCAACTCACAAACTTTTTTGAAAATTTAAAATATATTCAACCATTATACTCTTGGTAATATTTTAAAGTTCTGATAGTATCAAATGATCAAAAGGATGTAATGGAAGATATAAAAAGTAAAAATTTATTGAGAATTAAACAATGCGTGTTTCTGTTGAACGCAAAACTCTTTGACAACATATGTAAAACGTTTAAAGTGTTGCTAATATTTTAAACTTCTGAAATTACATAGTGATAAACAACCAGGCAATGGAGGAAAACAACTAAAAAATTATTGAAAAAATGAACAGTGCGTTTCTATTCAACGCGCAAACTCTCTTTCAAAAAATAAAATATAAAAAATCTTTATTCTGTTGGTAATATTTTAAAGTTCAGAAAATATAAAATGTACATAAACGAGGTAACGGAAGAAATAAAAATATATTATGTATTGAAGAAGACAACTTTCTATGCAAGCTACAAAGTCTATGAAAAATCAAAACGTCACAGATTGTTACATAGTGAAAATGTATGAAAAATTGTTAACTGTATTAGTATTGGGTATCTGTGGTTAGTGTTTCTTTTAATTTTCTAAGTTTTGTAGTTGACCTGATTAATTTTATTGCTTTGAAGTAAAACCCACTAAAAGTATGTGGAGTTCAATATCCCATTAAGGTAACTTAACAGGATGTTCTATACAATGTTTGTGTTTGCCTTAACTAGCACGGAGGTAGTCGCATACGTGTAAGACAATTCTAAGGAAATTGAAGGCTACAGTGAAGGCGGCGGTGGTAATTCTTTACATATGAAGAATGAAAAAAAAATACTATAACTAAGCACTAAGTATTAAAAGTTGATGCATATGTCTATATGTGTATCTCTGAGTGTTTCTTTTGTCTGCGTGTATCTTTGTGTGTGTGTGTGTGTGAGTGTCTGTGTGTATTATCAATCACATTTCTTAGCTTCACCTCATTTGTAAAGAATTACCACCGCCGCCGTCGCTATAGCCATCAATTTCCTTAGTTGTTTTACGCGTAAGCGATTACCGTCGTGTTAGTTAAGGCAAAGAGCAACATCTTACAGAACATCCTGTTAAGTTACATTTCATAGGACATTGAGCTCCACATGCTTTTAGTGGGTTTTATTTCAAAGAAATATAATTTATCAGGTCAAGTACAAAACTTAGAAAATTATGAGAAACACTGACCACAGATACCCAATACTGATATAGTTGACAAATTTTCATATAACATGTTCAAATATGTCACATTTTTAATGTTTTGATTTTCCAAAGACTTTCCAGCTTGAATGGAAACATTCTAGCATTCTTCATTACACTATAGCTTTTTTAATTCTTCTGTTACCTCGTTTTTGTACACTTTGTAATTTCAGAAGTTAAAAATATTAGCAACAGTTTAAACGTTTTATACATTTTAATTGTCAAAAGAGTTTGTGCGTTGAAAAGAAACAAACACATTGTTCAATTTTCAATAAATATTTATTTCTTCCATTGCCACGTTTTGTAAATTTTATACTATCAGAACTTTAAAATATAACCAAGTATATAAAGATTTATATATTTTCAATTTTCAAAATATTTTGTACCCTTTGTAGTTTCAGAAGTTTAAAATATTAGCAACACTTTAAACGTTTTATATATATTTTAATTGCCAAAAAGTTTGTGTGCTGAACAGAAACACACATTGTTCAATTCTCAATAAATTCTTACTTATTGCTTTTCAATAACTTCTTTACCTACATTCTATTCTTTCAGAACTTTAAAATATTACCAACACTATAAAGATTTTTTTATATTTTAAATTTTCAAAAAATGTGTGCGTTGAATACAAACATGCATTGTTCATTTTTGGAATAAATTTTTACTTTTTTATTTTCTTCCATTTCTTTGTTTTTGTACACTTTATAGTTTCAGAAGTTTAAAATATTAGCAACAGTTTAAACATTTCATATATTTTAATTGTCAAAAGAGTTTGTGTGTTGAACAGAAAGTTCAAAAAGTTTTTGCAGAACATTTCAAAAAGTTTCTGCATCAGTTTGACTTTCAATTATATGCTTAATTAGAGTAATAATTGTTAGGAATCCCACAAATCTCTAGTCATGCAGCCTAAGTTTGACTTATTAGTTTACTGTAAGTTTGAAGTTTGGTCTATCACATATTTTAAAGCGTTAAGGTACAAATGAATTATTTTTATCATGTGAGCGTTCTTTCTCTCTCTAAAGGAAAAAACAAAATATTTTTCTATCCTTCTTGAACTTTGGAAAAGTGAATAACATATAACAGTGCAGTTTTACTGTGATTCAAGTACAAGAACATGTTAAAGAGAAAAGGGATGGGCAATTTATGATATTTATTAATTGTTAAAAGATAATGGTAATTAGTTGTTTATATACTAATAAACTGAATGTATAAAAAATGTCATTGAGAATATGTAAAGCAAAATATGTTGCAGCTAATTAAAAAAATGCCAACTTATGTAAGAAGGGGAAGATATTATAGACGATTAAATTTTTACTATGCTATTTTATGCCATATGCTGAAGAATGAAATAGTTTAATACACAATAACTTTTTATTTCTTTTGTTTTTGCCTTTTATGCACTCCATACTTTTACAAGTCTAAAATATTTGTCATTATAATCATGTACATTTTTTAATATTCGAGTGTCTTCATATTAATAACAAGGTTAGGACTTTGTGTACTGAATAGAAGCATAAAATTGGTTTGGACAGTAGCCGAACTTTAATATGTTAACATCCAAAGGTATTGTCATACATTTCTTTTAAAAACATTTCCTAAATTCCCGAGTCTGTCTCTCCCTTTGACGGAAAATTTCGCAAACAAATTGAAATTAGTATTAATAGTTAATATAGCTTTGAAAAAATTCACTCTCACCTGATATAACGAGGAAACTATATAACTTCATAGATTTTTTGAACTTTCGGATCGACGAAAAATTAAAATTTTGCAAAAATTGGTCTCGTTTGACAATTTGTGAAGACAATATTTTCTACAAAGTTTTTAATGCGATTATCGATATGTTCGAAAGTCAACAAACACAAATTATACAAAAGAAATTTTGATTTTAATTTAATGAGAGAGAAAACGAATGAGTCTCTCAAGTTGAGAAACATTTTCAGTGTGTAATATGCGGATATAAATCTATTAAAAGAGTGATATAAACACGAGAAACTTTTGTGGCTTTAGAAGATATAAAAAGTCAAACATAAGAAACAACCTTTTCAAGTGTGGAATATGCGAATATAGATGTAGTGAAAGCCTCGATTGAAAAAGTACATTGAAGGATATACAAGAGGATAAACCTTTTGAATATGTACAATGCACAATATGATTTGAAATCAAAAAGTACGTTAAACTATTTAGCAGCTTTGGCTTCACTTTACAATCTGAAAACAATGAAAAATTTACACTAGAAATATAATATTTCAACGTGAGTAAAAAACGTTAAAATGCAAAATATAACTAAATTTTCAGTTTTAGAAGTGTAAAGTAAGTTAAAGAGCGAGACGTACTAGGAACTATTTTCCTTCTTGCACGTTGGATGCAAGTCATTTGAGTCACTTAACCCAACACAATAAATGTTTAACATGTTCGAAATGTAAGTTATGAAAATGATTACGAATATAACCTCAAATATTATAATATTAAATTCAACTGTTTTGGACAGCTGCTTTTATCTTATTCTTTTATTAAATAAAATATCAATTTCCTTCTACAAATTTGTATTAGAATTTTAAATTTCCTTTTATTAAATAAGAATTTTTATTGAGTAAGATTTTCGTTTAAATTGAAACACTGTATTTAGATTTCAAGGCACTAAATACGTACATAATTTAAACTTTAAAATCCGTTGATTTAATTGTAGGGGAACATGGGGTAAAACGGGAAACGTAAGATATAGGCTTGTATAGATTGTTAACTAATAGGTCAATTGTAGCAATTCTTTTTTGGTAGACACATTAAACATTCAGTTACAATATTCTACCAGCAAATCCTAACGAAAAATATTTTGGAACCGTTTTTCTTTAACTTATTCCAAAATTGCATTTTTTTTCGTTATGCCTCGTTATGCCACATTATCCAGTATTACTAAGATACCAATATTACCCTGTTGTAATAGCAATAGATTTACTATTAAACGACACAATTGAAATCATGTGCAATAATTATTGAATCAAAAGAAAAAATATAAGGAACATTAAACTACTTGCAGTTCCATATCTCGTTGTTTAACAATATAAACGTGCAGTATCAATTATTGAGCAATAATTTAAAAAAAACACATGTGAATTTGCAATACCGTTTTACCCTACGTTTCCTTACCCTGTTTTACCCTACGTTTCCTTACCCCGTTTTACCCCACGTCCCACGTTCCCCTATAAAAGACCTCCATAAGGTTATAACTGAGTAAATGTAACTCCGTAAAATGTATGTTGGTGGAAACTAGCAAAGAAATGGCTGAGAATCGTGTTGTATGTGCATGTCACAATGTAAAATGGGCAGAACGTGCAGAAACTTTGGTTTACTAAACCTCAGTTGTAAATTGGCCGTTATCTTGAATCCTAAGGGCTTAAAATAAGTGTACTGCGACTCAAATAACTTCTAATAGTATCACGACCCACTCTGCAAAGCGGCATCTTTTCATCATAAAGTGCAGTTTTCTTTTACGGAGACCCTGCACTATTAAGGAAGTGTAATGCTGCCCATCCGTTGATGCGGTAGTAGGACTTGGTTTCACTCCGGATCCATTACAATGTTAGGCTTAAACATAAACGTATTATATATTTCATATCTTTTCAATTCCGATTTATCTGCTAGCTAACCAGCATGCTTTCTTCTCACACCTTCTTTAATTACTCACTTTAATAAATTTATTTAATCTATTGAAAAATTGTATATGTAATTATTACGATATTTATTCGAATGTGTTTTGTGAATAGGTTTACATGTATCTTCTTCCAGAATAGTGCTACGAGATTTTTTCTAACTCTCAATGTATTTTTTTCTGATTTTGCTTTACTCCAGCAGTTCCAGAGAAGTCGTGCATAGGGAGGGGTTTACAACGAAGTCTTTTCTTCTTTCTGCATTCCTTGTATTGTTCTTGAGAGAAAAGGTTTCATTCTTTGCCAGATATGTGTTTCTGGACGAGTCTATCGATCAGGAGAAAGTGGTTGGTAGGATGGTAAGCAGGAAAGGCGTTGTTTCGAAAACGCTGGAGATAAGAAACAGTAGATTTTTTCTCTCCACACACAGAGATAGAGGTGCAAGCGTCGCAGAGATGGGACTAGTGATGATAATTTTTATAGTAAAAAGAGTGAGGGAGCTCATGGGAAAATAAGCTCGCGAGTTCTTGGCAGTGGCTTAGAATTGTGGGCACAGACTAGATGTAGTTACTCCGCGATGCAACAAAATGTTCTGGTACGTCTGATAGTTACATGAATTGCTCGATGATGAACTTCAGGAGTGCAGAAGACGGTAATGTACCTCAATGATAGTAATGCTCAGTATAGCGTTTTTTCATATATTTCATGGTTTCGGGTATTTCATATCCTTTTCCGCATTCCATGCAAAAAAATGTTTAACTCAGAAAGTTAAAAATCGAAAAAAAGAGTCCGAATAGAATTTTCATATCAATTATGGTTTTCTGGCGTACTCGCGTGGCAAATTAATTAATTTCGAAAAAAACAGACAGAGAAAAATGGCTTGAAACATATTTCCGAATCTATCTATCTATCTATCTATGTGCGTATATATGTGTGTGTATTTGCAGGAAATTGATTTCTTAGTTTGTAATTGCTGTGCGTCCGTTTTAAGTTCTGTCGTTAAACAGAATTGAAATTCAAAAGCATATTCTCAGCAAGCTAAATTTACGATAAGAATTCCAGTCTTCTTCCGATGTGCGGAAGGAAGGATTGAAATACGAAGTTATTGCACCTGTTCTGTACAGAAACAATCTTGAAGATTTAGCTGGATCATCAGTCGAAATGGCGCTCGTCTATTTGACGGATACGATACATAAGCTGATAAGAGGTTATTCTGATAGTATTCCTCTTCTATTTCAAAGGGAAGGTTTCGGTATTTCATTGTTGTGTATACTGGAATTGGTTGAAAGAGTTAAGAATTTTAAGAGTGTGCTTAGAAGGTTGTTATGCAAGACAGGACTATAATTAAGAACGTTTCACTTTAAGAATGTCTTTAGTCCCATCTCCAATCAGAGCGGAAAAAAGAAGAAGCGTTATATTTTTTATGAAAGCGATTTCAGGATGCAGCATTAGTAAAGTATCCACTTTCTCAAATATGTGCGATACAATTGTCGAGTAAATGATTATAGGGAAGAGCCTGAATAAGCCCTCAATCGTTAGTAATCTTTCACCACTCCAGGCAATTCATCACCGATCAATCAGAAAGAATTTGAGAGAGGTACATGCAATTAGTCAGTAATAAACCTCATTATGTATTTATCTAAAACAAATTTCCAGTGTTTTGCATTTTAATAGCCAAGATTTTTGTTTTAATATTTCCTGTAGTTAATGTGCCAAGTCAAATTTTTTTCTTTTTATTTGAGAGAGTCAGGTTTATAGTTACTTAATTAGAGTACTCATCGTGGGGTTGCAGTTAATATTTCTGCCAGCCGAATCGAACCGTTTTTAGAAATTAATTCCTTTAGGACTTAATATCATTCAGGAAGTTGATTGCTTTATGTGATAAGAATTGTGGTTGATTGTTTGATATATTCGCAACTTGAAGAGGGGAAGTACGTAGAGGTCTGTATGACCAGAAAATCACCACTAGTTGTGTTGTTCCCGAATGGACTTGTTACCCACCGAGAAATCACATTTAGCACATTGGAATAGTTCAAGGTTTATAACTCTCCCAATTCGGAAATTTATTTAATGGAAAAGTTTCGTTTGATTGTCCTTCTATTGGCTTTGTACATAACTTCTGTTTACCAAGAAAGGAGGTATATGTGTAGCTCAGCAACTGTAAGCTAGTTGCTGCTGTTTTTATTCTGTGTACTCTTCATGATATGGTCTCCATACTAGGTTGAACCATCGACATTAATGCATTGCTCTCTTTCTGTTGCAGGTAATTGAACATGGAGTGTCAAGTACAGAAGAACAAATATTTCCGGCACATTAATTTGTTTTAGTTTAATTGAAGTGTGAAAGCTTCGGAGGTCGCCAAAAGTATTTGTAGAGCGTATGGCGACAAGACTGACTGGCCAAAGGTGCTATAAAGGGACAGCTCGATACTAACTACCCCCCACGGTCTCGACGAAAATAGCAGCTTGGTGAGAACCGTTTAAACGCGTTAGTTAATGCGGATCGCCACTAAACTACATGGGAATTAGACCTTCGGTACACCCCTGCGCTCCGCGGGAAAGGTGCAGAAACTTTATTCCGTGGGTTCCTCACATGCTCAGTAACAGCAACAAAGCGTAAGGTATAGCAATGTCTGTCTCATTCGCGTGATATCACACTTCTTGCTAACAACATCAGGCCTTTGTGTATAGAATGCTAACAGGGCTAGTAGAGGACTTAACTCGGGGGCTAGGGGCCATCGATGACCAGCTTATGCCATTTGGGCTTTGTGGTGGATTTTCTCGGGGGTTACCCCGTTTCCTCCTACTTTCTTCATACCAACAATTAATCCTATCATCATCCATCAGGTCTGAATTAAAGTTGCCTGAAGGTAGGATTATCATACGTCCGCATTTTGTACGGACAATCCGTATTTTGAAGGCTCTGTCTGTCTCCATACGATAGTTTTCAATGAAAAGCTAAATGTCCGTACTTTTCATTTAATCAGTTGCTAACTGTTAATTATTTTTAAACCCATATATTTTCACAAATATATGTTCAACTACGTTCTCAGTGATTGTAGCAGCACCGTCACGCTAAAATAGTCCTTGTAAATTGTAGATGCACCAAATTATATTTTTTGCATGACTAACTATTACTGCACTTGTACTTTACGAGGACTTGTACTTTACTGCACTTGTACCTTTTGTTCATTGTGTCATTCAACTGATATTTCTAGAACACTATTAGATAATAATGAACAGTATTTACTCAATACTTGCGCTTTTAAAAACAACCGAAATACGTATTTTGTATATGGAATTTTGAATTCAGTTTTTAACCTTTAGTTGAATGTGAAAGAATCTAATGTAAACAATGACCCAATTAACTTTTATCGCCTCCACCAACAGATTAAAACTTAATGACCGAAAGATTTTTCGACCTTCGCAAGAGAGATCCTAATGTAATATTAAGAGTGTATTTCATGTAGATGTTGCAAATTATTGTTCCCAGTCTAATTTTATTTGAGTAAATACAGTTTAAGCCAATTTGTCCATATTTTGTTCGCAACTATTATGGTAACCCTGCTGCAGTCCTTATAAATTAAATTTAAATAATTCTTTTGTAACAGGTGATGAAAAATGGTGCATGTACATTAACATCACACACAGAAAACAATGTCTCAGCCCAAAAAGAAAAAGTGAACTGCATTTGTGCAAGATATTCTTGTCTATTTGGTGGAATCAGAAATTAATCATTCACTTTGAGCTGCTCCCCAGGAATATGACAATGATAAATAAGTGTATAATCTAAATGGCCGCACCTGTTCTCTTAATAAATAGTTTTTGTCAGCTGCAGGCGTATTTCTTTTCGTCAAGAGTCCGATGGAAATTTTACCTTAAAACGATCGCGGATCACATTGAACGATAGGAGACAGTCGTGCATAATGGTGGAGACTATATTATTTATTTGTGTTTCGCTGCTAGTGCTTGAATGGAATGATAAGAATTTCGGCAGAATTTTTGCACCAACTTGTAATGGTCTGCTAGACATTCATTTAATTTTTTTCTGAAATTATTGTGTGCAGTTTATTTAATTGTTAAAGTTTAAACTGAAGGGAAAAAAATAATTAAAAAGGTATGAAAATTTTACTTGATTAATTTGTGACCAGACTTTTTTTTTTGTTAGTTTGCGAGATATAAAAGTCTGTATTTCTTACTCTGCTGTTTTCGTTCGTCGATTGTTTTCCAAGCTGACGTGGAGCAGCTCGTAGTTCGGTTCGGTGGCTTCACTGCTGTGTGAGTCCTCGCGCGGTTGGCATTGAGTTGATGTTACTCTTGGTACTGAAGTTTTTTTCGATTCGCGTGCGACTGAAGTTGCAAGGTGGGAGAGCGGATGTCTGCCCTGAAGGATGGTTGAATACGTCAAATGGAGTGTGACTTGTTTTCCTTCTTGAATGAATTTTTAGTTTCGCTGTGGGTTGTGAGTTCTTCGGCGAGGTTAAAAATAATATTCATTAATTTAATCGCAGTTAATAACGTAAGTAAAGTAACTAAAGGTGATTAACAGTTTTCAATTCGGTTACGTTAAAATCGAACTGTTGGAGTTCCGCGATTGATCGGAGTTAATGACGTTATTAAAAAAAGGTAATTCAGTTTGTCAAATTAAACGATACCTTCAGTTTAAAAATTTATAAACTTGAAAGTTCTTGAGCCAATTTCTAAACTTAGGTAAATGTAAATTGCTTTGAAGTGTATTGGTTACCATTTAGATTAGTTTTAATTGAGATAAAATTAATCTAAACTTGTTTAGTTTTTCCTGCTATTTGAAGTAATTTTTTTGCAAAGTAGTTGTAGCTCGTTAAAGTGTTTGAAATTAATTTGCCACGTGGTTCCATTCGATTACAAATGCGGGCCTAACGTCTAAATTTTCGTGCGATTGAAATTTAAAAGTTGTTAAATCAAGTTTTCGGTTTAGGATTTTGAAATCCAGTTAAACTCATTAAAATTTGTTAATAGAGCTTGTTAATCATTTTGGAGTTGAAAAAAGTGTAGTTAAAATTGAATTTAAACTAAGTTGTAATATCCATAAATTTGTCTAAGTAGAAGGTAACACTAATCCTGCGATTTTTTAAAGTCAGATTCATGAGTAGAGTGGTATCACTTCGTCACCCTCTTTAATCATGTCTCAATGATTTTCACGCTTGAATGAATTTTAAAATTCATTTCGCGAATAAACTGAATCAGGAGGTTAAATAAAGGCTAAATAAGTGGAATTTAACTATAATTCGATTCTGAGATAATAATAATCGAAAGTAAGTGAATTTTGATTACTTCGATTATAAAGGACGGGAATTAAATCGGATCTTTGTCTGTATTGCACGTTTCTTGGTTCTGTGGGTTGTTCAGTCACCTACGAAAATTGGTTCGGCAGGCTGCACCATGGATTGGGTAATCTTTTTCCCTCTGAGCTTTCTTTCTTGCTGAAATATGCTAAGTGTGATTTTTTTTATTATTGTTGTAGTGTGAGTGGATGTGAATGTGCGATTTGATTAGCGTTCACGAATTGAGGTTGTTTTTGTTCTGAATTCGAATTGTTCGTTCGTTCTTGAGTTCAGCGGCATTCTGCATCGTTTTGATTCTTTTCGCTTTAGAAATCGGACTAATTGTCTCTCGCAAAGTAACCATATTTAAATACGTTAGTCGATGATTTGTTATTATGATTAGCCTTCAGAAAAGATAAATAATTTTGTAAGTAAACAGTTAAATTTAATTAAGGCTTTGAATCTACGATTTGTTTTGAGTTGCCTTGCATTGTAACTGAATCATAATTGTTCGCTAAATACGCAGTAACTTATATTAATAAATATTTAAACAGAATTGTTTTAGAATTGTTTTTGTTATGATTTTTCGATTTTTGACTGTTAGCTTTGCCTATTACCGACAATATTCGCTTTGGAGGAGTCAAATCTGACCAGAGTCGAACGCTACTGATCCAAATTTATTTTGGTAGCTTCTCGTTTTTCATTCCAAGTAGGTGATTGACCGTTGTTGTCAAGCAATGAGAATCCCTCCTTGTTATAAAAGATGAGAGGTTTTACAAACTCCAAGTCAATAAGTAGTAAGACTGTATCTTCAGTCATCAAATAAATTCTTCTTTTCAAACGGTTGTATTGCTTCAAAACATATTGA
Organism: Lepisma saccharinum; assembly: GCA_022664845.1. NCBI lineage: Eukaryota > Metazoa > Arthropoda > Insecta > Zygentoma > Lepismatidae > Lepisma > Lepisma saccharinum. The sequence continues at coordinate 59,375 of JAGDQP010005543.1, forward strand.
TTCCTAGACCTGATGACAAATATATTTATTGCATAAGTTATTCTTTATTAATTGGAAAAAGCTTCAAGCAGAGATAGGATCTGAAACACTCGATTTTCGTGTAACATTCTAATACCAAGTATACTAATGAGATTGTTGTTTCCAGGTGTCAGCAAGTCCAGCTATAGTAATGTACGAGATAAAAGTATTCTTCCAAAGTATGTTGCCCTCAAAAAATGGTGTACTTTATAAGGTTATGCTTATCGTTTGTACTCTTTACACATTGCAAAAACTAAAATTCAAAGCAAGATATGCCTTGAAAGATGCATTACAACACAATGTTTTTTTAATAACAACATATGAAATGTATATCTTTGATATTAATAGTGTGATTTGATTTTATGCTGAAAATGACAAATTTCCCTTTTCTGTTTTTCCTTAGAGATGATAAGTTCATTCAAGGCACCGAAATTGTTATTAACGACACTGATGCAAACAATCTTGAGTACGCAGTAAGAAGGAAAATTAAAAGGATTATTAAACATGAAATGTTTGTTTTAAACGCTTTCGACAATAATGTTGCTTTGCTAGAAATGGACAATAAAATTGACATCACACAATTCACACCAATATGTGTCACACCTGGTAAGTTCCTTACTGTTATTAACACTATTCTGTAAAATATCGTTATTACGCCTGTAACCCGGAAAATTTTATGTTCTTTGGCTTTACTTAACTTGCTTGAATTTGTCGTACTGAATCCAAAATGAAACACGTCTTAGCTATGACGTTTTTCTTTTTTATAAAATCCGAGACCTTATTGAACACGAACAAATTTTGCCTTTTATTTTTATTATGTAAAAGTGAAGTACGAAAACGTTAAGTACTTTCAATGTTGATGTGTAATATTAATTGATGTTTACGTACTAAATTTCCAAATTAAGTACGGAAAAATAGAGCTGAAAATACTGACCAACAATGAAAGCTTTTTGTTGTAATTTCATGTGTCCTGAACGTATTTCACTTATCTGAAGTCGAGAATGATATTTAATGAGCCAAATCATGTACCAGTTTCTTAAAATTTGAAAATATTTCTAGTTGGAAGATAAGAATTACTTCATTATAAACGTACGGTGAAATGGGCCTCATGGTTCTCATTATTTATAAATCATTAGGATATACTAATTTTCCATGTTTTCTCTGTAAATGGAAAGGTAGAGGACGAAGTAAACACTGGTAGCAAAAATATCGCAACTAGGTAACAATATGCAACTTGGGAACAAATTCTATTTGTATGTACCTCGTGCTTTTATCAGGGAAATTCTCCTGCCAGTGCTGCACATAAAATTCGGCAATATGAAACTGTATGTTAAATAGTTTCCAAAACCTGGAAAGTGATCCACATTCCTCTGCAAGAAGTTCCCAAAATAAGGACCTCACTGTTACCATTGTTCAGGATATGTTGACAAAGTTCGAATCTTAGAATGCTCCATGAGTTTCAAACTTACCTTTGACGTTCTCACCTCGACTTTTATCCTGAAATCTTTTGTGCATTGAGCGATCAGCAATGGGAACATTTCCACCAAGACATTAACAAGATGTCTGATAGATGACTACTGCTGGATACTACAGCATGGCATTCCAGACTTGTTACGTGAGAGAAAGAGCAGAATTTGCAGATCCAATGCAAGAGAAGAATTAAGTACAATGTAAAACTCGAAAACGTAACATATTATTGTTGCTGTAAATTTAAATTTGTTCAAAATAGACCTAGTAATCAGCACAGAATATTTTATGTATTCGCATTACTGTAATAGATACACAAACTCTAAATTCGTGGAGTTATAAATATTCATACGAGTTGTGACAAAATAGTGGTTGATGGCGACAAATGAACGTCATTTCCGAAATCAGCACTCCAAAAACTTACATATCACGTACTCATTTTCAGAAACGTTTTCTGATCCATTGTTTAATCAGCCAGTGAAGTTACTTATATGAAATCTAATTTAAGAAAGACTTTAATAGTAACACTCACTTTTGTGCAATTTGATTAATATTTAATTACATAGTTTTACAACATCGGTAGGCTAATAATATGCTGACATTTTATGTACATATTGTAAGAGACCTCAGTATTTTGCGCTTACAGTCCTATATTGATTCATACAAATTATATCAAGACAAGACTTGGATGTCAACCTGTTATATAACTCAACAGTAAATAGGTTACGTCAACGATGGACAAACTATCGTCACTTAACATTGCATTAGAGCAGCAAGAATATGTGTGTAATGATCATGTAATAGTTACATAACCATGTAATACAAATATAAAACTACCAGGTGTGTAAATATGAAACCGGAATTTGTGCACAGACGGCGTTAGCTGTCACTGTGGTTACCGTAAAACTGCGTCCTTGGCGCCACTTGCTTCTTTTGACTACTGATAACGATTTGCAACTCAACCAGACAAGTTTCATGTCATAAAGTAGTGTTTAATAGCGTTGAACATGGCGCAATTTGTACCTACAAACTACGATGTGCGGACAGCATTGATTTCTTGTTACCATTTAAAGAAAACTGCTACAGAATCGCATCGCATGCTTGTCGAAGCTTACGGTGATCATGCTCTTGGTAAGTCAAAGTGCTATGCGTGGTTTACAAAATTTAAAAGTGTCGATTTTGACGTGAGAAACGAAGAACGTGGAAGACCACCGAAAAAGATTGCAGACAGCGAATTGCAAGCTTTGTTGGATGAAGATGACGCTCAAACGCAACAATAGCTCGTGGATCAATTAAATGTGAAACGAGAAGCAATTTCCATGCGTTTAAAAGCCATGGACAAGATTCAGAAGGTGGGAAAATGGGTTCCACATGCATTGACTGAACGACAGCAGGAAAACCGAAACACCACTTGCGAAATTCTGCTCGCTAGGTACAAAAGGAAATCATTTCTCCATCGAATTGTGACTGGTGACGAAAAGTGGATCTATTTCGAGAATCCTAAGCGTAAAAGATCATGGGTAACTCCAGGAGAACCAGCGACATCGACTGCAAGACCAAATCGCTATGGACGGAAGACAATGCTTTGTGTCTGGTGGGATCAGAAGGGAGTGATCTACTATGAACTGCTGAAACTTGACGAAACCGTTAATACCCAACGTCACCGACAACAAACGATCGAGTTGCATCAAGCTTAGGATATGACCAGAATATGACCAAAGACAACATAAAGTGATTGTGCTTCACGATAATGCACTCTCCCACACAGAAAAACCGGTCAAGGAAACGATTGCGACGTTTGGCTGGTAAATCCTTCCGCATACGGCTTACTCACCAGACTTGGCGCCTTCCGAGTTTCACTTATTTGCATCCATGGGACACGCACTTCCTGACCAGCGCTTCACATTTTACGAAAATGTACCAAAATGGCTTGATGACTGGTTTGCAGCACAAGAGGCACAGTTTTTTTGGTCTGGCATCCACACATTGCCGGAACGATAGTTGTAATGTATCACAAGCGATGGCCAATACTTCGAATAAAATAGTTCTTAGCATTGTCATCCAATCACTGTGTCTTTTCTGTACATAAATTCCGGTTTCATATTTACGCACCTGGTAAACGACTTTCCGGTTGGAGAGACATCGAAATATAACTTATTCTATGATTTGCGGAACTCACAAGTTCATCGCCGCAGTAATAAACATTCGCCACTGGATTCTATCTTGTGCAATATCAAGCCAGTTTTCATCACGAACACTTACTTCTCGAAGATCACTTCTAATATTGTCCTCCCAACGAAGTTTCGGTCTCCCCAACGGTCTCTCTATATCCGGCTTTCCAACCAGGAACATATTCTTCGTTTTACTCCCATCCAAGCTACATGGCCTGCCCATCTTAGTCGTCGTTATTTCATTACTCCTACAACATCGGTTGAATCGTACAGTCCGTGTAGTTCTTCATTATGTAGTCTCCTCCATTCTCCAGTCATCTCGTCCCGTTTCGGTCTGTATATCTTTCTCAAAATCTTATTTTCAAACACATGTAATTTATGTTCATCTGCTAGGGTCGTACTCCAACTTTCGCAACCGAAAAGTATTACTGGCAGAATAACCGTTCTGTATATTTTCAATTTCAATTTCCTTGATATTAATCGCGGTGTTAGAAGTTTCGGACTGAATAGAAAGAAACATGCGTTGCCCGATACTAAGCGACTTTTTATTTCTTCCGCAACCTCGTTTTTGCTTGTTAAATATGCTCCCAAGTATTTGAATTTGTTAAATTTCTCAATGTTCTTATTCGTAATTGTTATGTACCTATATCCGTTATTCCCTGTGTTTCGGCTTGTTGTCACGTGTTTTGTTTTCTCTATGTTTACCTGTAGACATATCTCATCGCACGCTTCTACTAGGACATCGGTGTTGCTTTGCACTGTATCTATATCGTCCCCTATTAAAGATACATGATCCGCGTTTACGAACAGTTGACTGAAACCATTCAATATTAGTCTCTTTTTGTCCCCTCTATTTTTATTTATTTTTCAATCGCGTATTCTAACGCAAAGTTAACAGTAATGTTGATAAGGCATCGCTTTGTTTCAATCCGTTACGAATCTCGAAGCTCTCTGAGATATTATTACTTATCCGTATTCTCTTATGGGGTCACTGAGACACATCTTCACTAGTTGAACCAGTTTCTTTCGGAATTCTTAATCATATCAGGATGTTGTATAACTTTTCCCTTTTCATAGAATCATATGGTTTCCTAAAACCAATGAATTTCCATTTCTTATCTAAGATTTGTCTCAACGCAATGATCTGGTCCAAATTGGATCTATTTCTTCTAAATCCACATCGGTGATCTCCAATCATTTCAGCTACGTATACACTTAGGCGGTTAATAGAATATTACTTAATACTTTGTAACAGATAGGAAGTAGTGAGATTCCGCGGTATTTATCACAGTCCGATTTGTCGTCTTTTTTTGTAAATTGGGACTATAATTGAGGTTTTCCATTTCTTTGGACGCTCCTTCTCTCTCGATATATCATTTATCAATTTGTGTAGTTCCTTGATTAGTGCCGTTCCTCGAGATTTAATTAATTCGGTTGGAATATTGTCTATTCTTCGTGATTTGAAATTCTTCAATTTGTTTATCGCCATTTCAATCTCGATCTCGCTAGGTTAGGGTATCCACGGTTCTGTGGTATAGATTTCAAATTTCTCTGTTTGTTCTTCGTTGTGTACGTTAAGAAGTTTTTCGAAATAACTTTTCCACACATCGACAATTTTAGTCGGATCCGTCTGAAGAACTCCAGGTTCGTTTCTAATCATTGCTAACCCTTGCTGGTAATCATTTGTATAGAGCTCGTATGGTATTTGTCTTCCCGTTTTCCTTTATCTGCGTCAGATATTCGCTTTTTTTGTTACTGAGCCTTCGTGTGGTGTTTCATTTCGCATTACTGTAGTGGTTGGTATATGTTTAGCTTTTATTACTTAGCCATCGCTGCCTTGCTTGTTTTCGTTTCTTATGAAGCTTAAGGGATTTTTCATCAAATCAAGGTTTGTTTTTCTGCTGTTTCTTTTCACCTACACGTTCCTCCGCTGCGCCCTTAACTGTTTCACGAATTGCCTCCCACATCTTACTTACATCAATTTCAGTCAAGCACTGGTATGCATTTTAGAACTTTTTTCTTGCTTCATTGATGAAAATAGCTGCTCTTTATTAATTTAAGGTCGCTGCAACCAGGCATGTTATTACTTTTTCGATATTAGCTCTGGTTTCAATGAAAGAAACAATAATTCAGAACGGTAGTTCTTCGAGTGACGCTCACAAGCGATTCTGTTAGCGGCACTCACATATATAGAGCTAATTTAGGATCTAGCGAACTATAAGCCCGATTTTAATGCTTGAACATGTATTTGAATGCTCTTTACTATACTAAGACACAAAAAATTGGATCGGCATTACCTCCCTGGAGCCCCCTAGGGCAGATTGCAAAAAATTCAAAATTTCACATTTCTGATGATAGCACTGGCCAAAAACCATATAGGCGGCCGAAACTTGTGGATTGGTAATCTGCGCTTCAATAACTTTAAAACCGTGTATAAGATGTCAAAATCGGTGAAGAGGCTCAAAAGTTAAGATTTTTTTGAGCCCAATCACAGAATTTTCATAAATGATCGAAAAGTGTGTCTGTCATTCGGTCTGTATTTTTGCTTTCGCCCCAAATGATAGGTACCAGTGGTTTTGGGGCTCAATTGCGGGCCCCGTAGAGGTAAAAAATGTTCATATTTTAATAGGAACTAGCGATTTCGATATACGGATCCACCATGGTCCAAAATATACCTTTTGTCATTTCTTTTAATAGGAAGCCTGACACATCGGCGTATTCTCCATGAATACAAGGCATGCATTGCATGCCTGGCCTTCGGATTCTAGTTTATTTATTTAATTATTTGCCAAGGAGAGAACAGAAAAAAAAATTGAGAAATTGCGAAACTTCACCTGATATCCTAGAGCAGAACTCGTAACACAAATGTTTGGCAGTAAGTAGTTTAGTAAACAGTTCACGTGTGGCGCTGCAGTATTCTCGTCTATGTATGTGGGCGTCTACACAAGAACTTTGGCGTCCGCTTGCCTGTGAACTTGTGTTTTATTCGATGAAACACGCGGGAGAAATCTGAAATCCTTGCAACGCTAAAAGTTGCATTCAGCGTAGTTGTTATCTAGATGAGAGAATGTGTGTTGCAACTCTGTCAATGCATGTGGAATTCCACAAAATGTATGTAATTTTGGCAGTTGTGTGTAATTTGCGTGGAATGGAATGCTGTGTGGAATATATGTGGATTTTTTTCTATTTCCAGAAAAATCATGAGATAAACTTCTAAATGTGTTGTATACTCATATTTTCTTGACTTTGCGGAGGATACTTCCTATTTTCGCCTCATCTAGAAAAGGATAAATGTTATGAAGTAACTTAATTACTTCCTCCTTAGTGGCAGCTGTAATTTCCGTGAGCGACAACAGATGATCATTTTTGTTTCAAATTCTTTCTTGCTCTCGATGTCTTGTGTATACCTGCCGCGCTATCCTATTCTTTTTCTGTAGGAAAATATAATTTACCACCGAGACGAAAATAAATTATCACCTTTTCAGTTCCCTTTTTCATGAGCATTGTTGAAAACTGGCATGTGATTGAATCACTTGTAAATCACCTTTGAAACTACCATTTGTCAAACTTCGTCACTCGAAGTCTATGATAGTAAGAAAGAGGGAATTGTAAGTTTGTGAAGAGCAATTAGATGGAAGTCATCTCTAATTCCCCTTCCCTCTTTCTCTCTCTTTCTCTGTCTGTCTCTCTCTCTCTCTCTAACATATAAGGTTTTATTCCAAGTTTGTAAATTTTATCACATATAAATATAAGGGATGAGAATCCTGGAAACCTGGGATGAGAATTATAATTATACAGAAAACTGTATAGATTTTATACAGAAATTGAAGTTCCGGAGGGCGGGGAAGGGGAGGCAACGCTGAATACCCTGGCCATGTCGCTGGAATTCGAGGCTACAGCTGTCTATCTATCTCACGACAACTTCAATGACTTTTTCACGAGAATATGTGTTGGTACTTCTACTTTATGTTCTTGCTTGCAAAAAAGCATGCCTCTTCATTTGAATGGGAAAAGTATAACATGTTTTCGTAAAGCAAGAATGGTGTGTGGAATCTATGTGTATTCATCAATATTAAGTGTGTGGATTTCGAGTATTGCTTGTGTGGATTTTACACATATGTATCCGGCAGCACTGGTGTGTTGTTAGGACTCGGAAGTCGCCGGCCTAGCAGGAAACAGTTCATTGACTCAGAAATTTCGGAAAGATGTGTGGTGCGGTCTTTAATTCTATTTCGTTTCACTGGGTTTGAAATATTTATAGTGACGTCCGCTTTACTTTATCGTTAGTGTTGTGTGCAGTGTATCTTTTCAGTGTTAACTGTGGATAGAGAAGATATAATTTTGAACTTGTTTGAGAAACCTTTCAGTGTTCGTACTATGGAGGAAAAGTTAATTATAATAAGAAATGGACGACCTACTCCAGCTCTAACTAACTTAAAGTTGTTGAAAGACTTTTAGGGTTCAGTTATGTTAGTTCTGATAAGAGTGCTGCCGCGCTAACAAATCTGATTATGAGAGTTCTAGAACAGTTTGAGTGCAAAAAGAAACTGATTGCACAAACTTATGATGGAGCTGCTGTGTTACCAGGTGACATAAGTGAGGTCAAGGCGCGGGTAAGGGAAAGTGTTCCAGAAGCGATTTTGATACATTGTTACGCGCATAAGTTAAAACTTGGGTTATCACAATCCGTTTCCTTTCTTAGTGCTTGCCGCATATTCTTTGTTACAATTAATGGATTTGCCACATTTTTTTTCTTCTTCAACAAAGAGAACTCATTTATTGGACAAATTTGTTTAAAAAAAGATTCCCACGACTTGCAGCTACGAGATGGAACTTTTCCAGTCGATTAGTGCAAACTATTTCTAAATGCAAAGATCAGCTCCAGCAATTATTCGAGGCCATCTTGGAATCTCCTGGAGACTGGGATAGTATTAACGTACAAGAGGCAGACGGATTTCTTGCAATGTTAAATGGCTTTCATATTAATTTTCTTTTAAATTTGTTTCAAGACATATATTATTTCACCAATGTAGTATTTAATATCTTACAGTACAAGTCTTTAAACATTACATATTGTTCGAAAGAAATTCGTATATGGAAGGAGACTCTGTCATGAAAACGCGACAATGGTTTCGAAAAGGTTTGGCGCGACACTTTACTGTCTAATGATCCGCCGATAAACCGTCGAAAGCAAGAAAATGCGGTAGAGGAGGGATTCAAGAGGCTTTATTGTGAAATATATGACACCATAATATTACAGTTGCAACACCGTTTTGATTCACTATCAGAAATGTCTTTTTTGGAGCTTTTTGATTGTTCTAAATTTTCAAAATTTTTAGAAGATTTCCCGAAGCAATGATTTTGTACGATTGAATGCCGAACTTAGGGGTCTCTATACTTCTGAGCACTTTGTGGGAAAGAGTTTAGGAGATATTTATGACTTCTTAGAGTCAAATGACCTACAGACTGGTCTTCAAGAACTTAACAAACTGGGAATTAATTAGAGTTATACCTTCAACTACATCGTCAGTGGAACGTGCATTTTTGGCCTGAAACGCATGAAAACATTCCAGAGGAATTCGCAAGGACAAGAACATCTGTCGGCTTTGGCGATGATGTCTATAGAGAAAGACATCACACACAAATGAAAAGCAACGATTCATTCTTTGACAGAGTCATCGAGGAATTCTGCAAGAAGACTAGGAAAATGGCATTTAGTTTCAAGTAATTGGTGAGTGTATCGTAATTAGTTTCTGAGAGTCTACCATTTCAAACATGCTATATTTACTAGTGGTATGCATAAATAATATGATTTTGACATAATTCTTTATAATAATAATAATAATATTGCATGCCCAATCTCAAAAGTCAAGATACGTCACTGTTTACAAAATAAGTGTTATCAGTACGAAAAAAACCTTTGGGGTAACGAAAAGAGTAGAACTGACCCTAAGTCTCTTAAATTTATTACAAAGGAAACTCTTCCGCCATAGTGACAAAGAAAGTCATTCGCAAAATGGATTTCGCTTCTTTTGTGAGTATAATTCTTGCGTCACTCTTCCCTTCACCCCGAAGGGTTTTTGTACTGATAATATATTGTATATATACACTTATATACTTCATATGTACTGTGCATAGTGAGTACAATACAGACCAACTAAATGCAAACAAATTTTTCTTTGTAAGTGATAAGTGAAACAAATATACATGAAATTGCTTCAAAATTATGTGTTGAAATAATGTTTGAAATTTTAAATTAGGTTAAATCATTAAAGCCTGCGGCATTTCGTATGTCTATTGTGGGATACTGAGCAATTTCTCATCAAACATCAACAGCAATCTCCCTTCATAGCATCATTCCACCGGCCTTGGTACCTCTGTTACATAACTTTAATGTCTTGGTGGAATCGCTCTCTATATTCCTCATACATTCTTCCGAGATAGGGGTATTTGGTGAACCCGGATTGTATACCAAGTAGTATATCCAATGCTTTCAAATCTTCACAAATAGTCCACGTATGTTCACTGTACTTGAATTTGCAACAACACCTTCAAACTGTCATACGTTTTTTTAAAACAACCGAGTAGGTGACGGGTATTGAAGGAATATCATTCCAGTTGTGCAAAAGGACAGCTTTTAGACTTCCTATGGAACTGTCTATAAACAATTTCCAGTCTGAAGAAGTGTATTGTACACCTATATCAGTGACCAAAACAACTTACAGCAATAAACAAGGTTTCCACCGGTAGAAAAGTAAAGCAATAATATTCTTTCTCTGTGTCTGTACCAAGCAAAAGTAGTTTTGGGAGCAAGTAAATATTTTTCTTTGAGACGTGAACCAAACAGTTCGCCACCAGTTTTAGGTAAGTCAAGGCCCCGCAATAAATCACTTAGTTAATTCTACGTGAACAGTTCAGGTGACTGGGATGTCTCCGCAAAACAGAAATCATCATCACGTACATTTGAAACCGGCACATCAGAATCAGAGGACTCAGTTTCCAGTGTGTCAGGACGAGTAGGAATTGGTACATCATCAATATGGGCCACTGGCAAAACCACTGAATTTACACTGGGATATATTACAGATGACATTTTTTTCCCCTATTTACATCACTTACTTCCTACAAACGGAAGTGACGAACACTTATGTCGCACTATAACGCAAACTTTTCCGTTTCCCTTGCATCCACTTAGTCATGTTTAAATTGCATTTACTGCAAATGTAATGTGGTGCCCACCATTTGTCCTGGTCCCCCAGTTTAGCAGTAAAGCAGACATAGTAGACTCTCTTGTAGAAAGTTGTAATGTTTCTTCTTTGTGGTGTTGGAGTATATTTACCACAAGTGTAACAAAATACCTCCATTAATTTTGCATTTGCGGTGCGACGACATCGCAAAGCGTTGGAATACCACTGTCGTCACTTCACACAAACGTCCTAACTGCAGAACAGCTCGCACTTGATTCTATCAAGAATGCTCCAATGTCAATAATGATGTCAACAGCTTCTAGCGCCATTCATAGGGGAATAAAAGAGACGTCCTTCCCTATGCTTACTTCGAAAACAAATTGAAGCCGGAAATGGCCGCCATCCGCCCCTTTTAGCGCGGTCCGCCATATTGCATATGGAAAGCAGTGAAAGATAATGGACTACTCTCAGGAGAAGCAAGTATTTGAAGCTGAACCATAAGATGGCTATATGTAATTGAACATTCAGCATATCGACTAGTTCTGTCAAGATTTTAGAAAAAAAAAGCAATTAGGATAACAATTTAGAACGCTTATAATATCCTTTATTTTTACAAAATTGAATTATTTCGTACTCGTTCTAATTCGTGCTTTTCGACGTCAATTATTAGATGAAGTAATGACATAACTGGAGTGCTGTTTGACGATAGTTAGTCGATCATTTCCATTCGGTCAGTCCAGTATCGTTTTATATGGATTTCGTAGTTGTTTTTTTTTTTCAGAAGTAAGATGACGGACGTCCGTTCTGAAGAGGTGGGTCCGTGGGGTCCGAACCCCCGGAACTGTTTATAAAATTAGTATAACTTTAGGTGTAGTTTCGTTGATTTTATTTAAATATGGCACTCATATACACTTTTGACCCTCTCGAAGGCGTCGGACCCCCTTTCCCCGTCCCTAAACAAACTTCTGCATACGTGCCTGGTTCTAAGGCGAGACATTTTTACTTCAAAATCCGCCAGCTAAGGCGTCTCCTTCTTATTCCTCCATAGCGCCATCTGATTAAGAGAAAGTAATGCTATAATGTACACTTCAGATGTATTAGAAGAACTTTGAAAATTGGCTATTTTATATAAACGGGAGCTAAGATTGACGTTCGTCTCCATGTTCATTGACTATGAGGAGTAGGAAAAATATCATATCCTTAAAGAAGCAAAATGGTTGCATAATTATCTGTCAAACTATAGACCAACGGTTACTTGCACCGAGTACCTCTCTTTCATTCAATACTAAACGGTGCATCCCCACTTTTACAGATACGATCCTAGCGTTTCTAAGGGAAACACAACATGGTGGTAATGCTAGGTATAAAACGTCAATAATTTTAAGAATAGCATATTGCTTGTAATTAAATTACTTGTAAATAATTCAAGGTAAAACGTTGGTAAACTTTATTTGTATATGGGCCAGTCTAGTAACTTTGGACTTCGGCCCGTCACGATTCGCCTTTAGCTATTAAGTGTTAAAATCCACACCCATGCCCCTGCCGGGACTCGAACCCGGGACCTTCGAGCCGATGGCCTACCGCCGCAGACCACTCGGCCGGCAAATAATTCAAGGTGTCAACATTAGGAAACAGAAAGAATTTGTTTACAAAAGTGAATTTGAATTTACAGTAGTATTTAGAAGAAACCTGATCGAAGAGAATATATCTATATATATCTATATCTATCTATCTCCCCTCTCTCTCTCTTTCTCTCTCTCTCTCTCTCTCTCTCTCTATATATATATATATATATATATATATATATATATATCAGGGCCTAAAATTCAACGAAATCAGAGCTCCACACTGGTAAAAATTTTATATAGTATAGAAAAACTAGTTTAGTCAGCATTTGTTTTGACATATAATCAGTGTTCTGTTTAGTACATCATGTTTACCTGCGACCAAAAAAATATTATTATTATTATTATGTAGGAAAATTTTGGCATTCAGAGCAAACAAAATTAAAGGCACATTAGGATACATATTTAATTGTATTGTATTAAACCATTGTATTAATTGTCGTGTCTGCAGGCATACAGACGAACTAAAGGAACATTGGCTTACCTTTTGTTTCTTTATTTCCTTCCTCTGTTCCATTTTCGTTATTGTTTCTAAAGTAATGAAATTACTTTACCAAAGACAACAATGCATCGTCACCAAACAGCGAACACTGATCTATAGACAAAAGAATTAACCCGGGCTGACTAGCGAGATTTTTTCCCCCATGAAACTTACGAACGGATAATAGTTCCTGGATTATGATTGGTTGTTGAGAGTCTACGGTGCTTCGGCTAAATTTTTGGCGGTTATTGATGTATGTTATCTCTGGTAGTACATATTTCTATAACGGATTCAAAGGATCGTGTAATTTTTATCTACGAAACAACACATTTCATTATATCGGAAAAGTGTAATGTCCTATTGAAACAACATATAAACGTGCAGTTAGTTGCATATTTTAAAACTATATGAATGCAACCGAAAACGTTTGAAAACTAAATATAGTTAAAAAGTTCCTTCGCCTCAAAATTGGCAATGGTTTTCCCTGCCATCTAGGAGACACCTATACGTATTAACTCTGGCTTAATATCATATACTGGCAGTCATATGGAATTGAGTAACCCATTGCATAATGTATGTATTGAATCAGTAAGACTTAGTTTGACACACTAAACGCGTTTAAATGCATAATCCGAGAAAAGTAAGGTACTCACATTAATACCACTCCACACTTTTAGAATTATAGTTCCACACTCCTTTCCTACAGTTCCACAAAGTGTGGAGTACTCCACTCAATTTTAGACCCTGATATATATATATATATACACAAAAAAACTAAACTAGAACTAAACTATGTGGTTCTAGAGTGAGAGGAAAGTTTTAACAGGGATTTTTCAAATGACTGGTTAAAGATCACACATCTTATATTCTCTTTTAAATCACTAAATTCAGAATATTACATGTTAATATTCTACTTTTTAAGAAAGGAGAAAATTATACACTTAATGTACTATGTAAATATCTTGCTTAATTTGCCCTTCTGAAAATTTTGAATTGACGCTCCGCAGTGGATGAATACCAATAAATACATGCAGTTAGCCTTTAAATTATAATTGTATTCATACTATTGAAAATTATTTGCACTGTAAAATTTTGATCATTGAAAAATATGTATCTTTCATTTCAGAATTGGATCTATTTCAACATATTGGTACAGTTATGGGCTATACTCAAAATCCGAATAGCTCCGTTATGCCAGACCAGCCAAGAACACCTATAACGACAGTTGATCTTCCACTTCTAAGTAAAGAGAAGTGCGAAAAAGCAGGTTGGGATCCATCTGAAATTACTGACAATATGTTTTGCGCGGGTGCCCAACAAGAAACCAAGGGACTTTGTTGGGTAAGAAATAAATTAGTCTCCATGGTAAACTGTGATTCGATATTGTCTTATATACTTAACTACTACGAATTACTGACCAAGATGAGGAGGGACTTCCTCTCATCGTAGGAGAGGTGTATAGGTTGATTATGTTTGGCAGCGATACGAATATATATATTTTTTTCATGTTCGACTACATATAAATACATTATTCCAGATACCGGACTTCTCCACAAAACAACATTTTCATACATTCAACAAAATTTGTTTACATGATTCGAAATCAAGCCAAATCGATCGTTTTTTTCTTATTTATTAATAAAATGAAAGTGCTTTTTTACATTGCAGCAGGCCTTTCTAACGAAGTCTTTAACGTATGTTTAGAAGTCCTCTTTCTGCAATAAACCAAATTTTGCTTCGAAAAGTTACTTTCAACTTATGTATTATAATATGTTTGACCCATTTTTATATGAACACGATACACGACGTTAAAGCAAAATCCACGTTCAGACCTTCGAAAACAAATTATGAGTGAAGAACACATTTCAAATACTGAAACAAGAAATTTCCCATGAAAATGAACTTTCGGGTCATCTGTTATTACATGTTTCACCTTCTTTTTCTACGAAAATGATATATGATGATAAAATGATTCTTGCTTTCAGCAAATAATGCTCTAGTCCTTCTGATTTGGGGGTTTAATTAACAGGCGTTGGATCACGCATAACTAGGAGCCTTGGTTCGAATCAGGCTGCCGACCACCCTGCTGAGGTTTCAAGGACTTCTCTCAGTTTCACATGCGAATGCTGGGATGTAACTTTAAGTAAGTCCTGAACGCTATATTACGCATGTTCTCCTCTATCCTATCCCGGTTTAAGCCACAGATATGTGAAGGCCATAAATAAATTGTAAATTCAGTAATTATTATGCTCCCAACCTGGATGACAGTACTATGTTTGAAAATACGGTTCATGCCCAAGAAAAACTTTTGCACTCTTGTATACGACCATTGCGGAAATTTAAAGTATACTTAACATTCTGGTTTTAAGGTTTCCTCCATTTGGAGCAAGTAAGAATTTCCTCTTTCAGCATCATGTAGAGAACCACGAGATAGATGGGCAAAAATCAAATTATTGTCTTATTCAAACACACACAGAGAAAGAGAGCATGGAAGAGGACATGAAAAGAGCGAAAAAGGAAAGGAGAAAACAAGGGAAGAGGTAAAGAAAAATGACGCAAGACATGAAAATAAATAAAACGCGATACCCTCAGCGGTTTATATATATATATATATATATATATATATATATATATATATATCATATTTCAGACCTATCTTTCAAGAAAGTAAATCACACTTGCTGGCAAATCTCAACCGGTAGGAACAAAAAGATATGTATAAGAAATTCTGCCTTCAAAGTCAAGGCAGAAGTGGGTAATGTATACGGTTGGGGATTTAAATACAGCACCGAGAGTACAAATTGCCAGCTGCCTAACGTGGCGTATTGGTAGAACGCTGGCTCACGAAATAAAAAACAGGTTCGATCCCCGGCGAGCGGGCGAGACTTTTTCTTCTTTTTGTTGAAAAATATAGTTTTAAAAGTTTTAATTTATTAATAGTTCCTTTCTTGCATTTTCAAGATAGTTTTTAAAAGTGCAGTTTTTAGTAAAAAAAAAAAATTCTTCTTCTAGTCTTAAAAAATATATTTTTCTAAGTTCAAATTTTTATTAATAATTTCTTTCTTCAATTTGTCGTAGACTATGTAAAATCAGTGACCATGGGTTAGGGTAGGTTAAATAAGGTAAGGTAAGGTTATGTATCTCTATTCTTTCTTAAAAAATATATTTCTATCTGTTTGTACGAACCTGACCTTACCTAACCTCCGCTAACCCATGGTAACTAAAATTGCAACTCGGGGGGCGGGGCGCAGGCCTCGGTTAGCGGTGGGCATACGCAAAATGCTACGGTGCTCCCTTGCACACCTCGCGAGCCAGACCTGATTTATGTATATATAAATATTCTATCTTTCAGTAGCCACTATTTGTAAGCCAAAGCAATTATTAATAATAAATGTGAAGATATAAAAATATAATTTGAAAAAAAAAAAAGAATAGTATAGCCCACGCCGGGATTCGAACCCGGGTTTTTATATAGTAAGCCAACGTCTTACCCCTGCACCAAGTAAATGTCTGGAAAATAATGGCTTGGTCGTTGTATTAACCGTGGATGGCGTCGGTGCCAGTCACTATGACGTCGCAAGCACGACGACTTCAAACTTTTTACTATTTTGATCCTCAACTCTTGAGTGCGGGGCGTAAAAGTTTGTATGATACCTTTCTGGTTAGGGGTCATTGATTCCGCGCAATATTGCGCTTGTACCAGATCATCATCTCGGGAGTGTTCCTAGTTAGTGGTACGCCTCGGGCATGAATGTTTGTGAGTGTGATTTTAATTTAAGTCTAAGAATATCAGTCTATACAGTTAAAAAGGTATATCAAATCGAACAAGTAAAGCCCGCTCAGGGTGAACTAGGTTTATAAAAGTTGTAGAGCGTTGGTTAGCATTCGGAAAATCCTCGGATCGATTCCAGTGGTCGATCATTCTATCTTAGGTTTTCCGATTTTTTTCCTCATCCATACCAGGTAAACGCTGTGATGATACCTATAAATAGGCCCTGGCCGTCTATCTTCCAACACACTATCCCGCCTTGATCCTCATATGCCTAAAGGCCTTGAAATAATTTTAAACAAATCCTTCCAGGATCCTTTTACCTTACCCTATCCCGGGCGAGTGTTATACTTAAACAACATAAATCAATTCACACATGCCATCAAATCATAGACTATAGATGTAATATACGAATATAATATACTGGGTGTCAAGAATACTAACATACCCCGCCCATTTTATTCTCAATTCTCGGTTGTAGAGCGATGGCGTAGCATTCGGGAGGTCGTAGGTTCGATCCCAACTTCGGACCATCCTGACAGAGGTTTTTCCAGCGTTTTTCCTGAGCCACACCGGACGAATGTTAGGATTATACCTTCAACATAGGCTCTGGCCGACACCTTCCCGAATCTTTTCCCCTTTCCTATCCCGGCCTGGGCCTAAGATACCTAAAGCCCGTCAATGAAATTCACATTCATTGTCAATTCTAAGTGCGTAATATTAATTACAGAACATATAGATTAAGTCCAATTTTAATATATCGTGATAGAAGAAACTCACAAATAGAAGCAGAAATGATATTTAGAAAATTTATTATTTAAAAACATTATTATTTTCAAAATAATTAAAAATATTCTTTTTTAAAAAAATAGACAATTGTGTGCGCCAGGTTCCAACTAATTAACCCAATTTTCTTTTTTTTTAAATAAAATTTATCAGGGTTCGAACTCGCAACCCTAGGCATGAGATGCCGACACCATATCCATCAGACCAACGAGACTTATTTATTCTGATTATGATAACACAGTATTTATTGAAAACTATCGATCTTCTGCGGATCTGCGATCGCATAACAAAACAAATATGATATTTTGCATGCTAAAGCATTGCTTTTATATACTTAAGGTAGAAAAAATAAGCGGAGAAAATCAATACGTTTTAATTAAAAAACTGAAAACGTGTAAGAGTTTTATCTAAAAACACTGAACTGCTGAACAAGACTATATTATTCGTAAAAAATAAATTACAAGTAACGTTTCGACCTTCTAGCCAAGATCCTCATCAGACATACACTCTATGTATGTCTGATGAAGATCTTGGCTAGGAGGTCGAAACGTTATGTGTAATTTAATTTTTTACGAATAATATAGTCTTGTTCAGCAGTTCAGTGTTTTTTGATCTTAATTGCAAGACGTGCAACTATGTTTTGTTGTCAGTTTTATCTACTAACTAACTTCTTGGCTTCATCGGACACGCTGAATTACATAAACAACAGCAACTT
>JAGDQP010005544.1:0-18790 GCA_022664845.1 Lepisma saccharinum
TTATTTCTGCTATTCGTAGGTATGAAGTTAATTTTTACTTACCTTAAAAAGTTAGCATAAATGGTAGAACTTAGAGATTCTATAGAGAATTTTAAAATTTACAATATTTTCTTCATCCACTTGCAAACAAGGAAGTTAATATATTTTAATTCAAATAAAAGAAATAATAGAATTATTCCAAACAAATTAGCAGATTTTCAGAATTTACGCTTAAGTGGTATATAAGTTAATCTACACAGTAAAAATTGGTTGTGTTAATTCAACACAATGCGGTGTCCCAGCGACCACTTTTGTGTGTTAAATCAACACAACACATGATTTTGATTTCGGTACTGTGAAAAAAAAAGTTACGACTGTAGTGAGATTTGAACACGGGTTACTCAAGAAGAAGTTGAGCACTTTACCGACTTCGCTAAATCGTCAGACAAAAAGAGCATTAGATTGAAACAATATAGAGGATAATAAAATGTTGGTGAACCCCAAACAGAACCCAAGTTACTCTGACGACTTATGCCATGATTTAATCACTTTTCCATTAGTCAATCAGGGATCATAATCTCCATTTATTGAGAATATGTTCCATTTGTATGAAAGCAAGCGCAGCATTTCACATGTTGTTACGATAAGAAAGCAGGAATGCTGCTCAAGTGTTTGGCTGTCGCAATCTTTCTTGCTTTCATAGAAATAGAATATTCTCAATGAATGGGAATTCTGGTTCTCAGTTGACAAATAGGAAGTGATTAAACTATGGGATAAGTCGTGCAAGTAACTTAGTTTGTTTTGGGGGGGTCAGCAACATATATTTGATCCCATACACTGTTTAAATCTATAGTGTAGTCGTTTAATTCAAATGTTGTTTAGTAAATATCGTTTGCATCTAGTACCTTCTCTGTCTGACGATTTAGCCAAATCGGTAAGACGCTCGACTTCTCACTAAGCAACTCAAGTTCAAATCTCACTTCAGCCGTAACTTTTTTTTTCACAGTACCGAAATCAACACCGTGTGTTGTGTTGATTTAACACACAAAAGTGGTAGTCACGCTGGGACACCGCATTGTGTCGAATTAACACAGCTATTTTGTGCAGTGTACTTTTACCTATAAAATAATCATACTTCAACGTAAACTATACCTTATATCGGAAAGTGGTGTTTCGCAGTCCCAGAAATTGTCAGACATTTGGGAAATTAATTTTGCTATAACACGAACAGTTTACTTTTAAACCCTTCTGTATAACAACAACTACTACAACAACTACTACTACTACAACAACTACTACAACAACAACTACTACCAACAACAACAACAACAACAACAACAACATCTTCATCATGATCATGATCATCATGATCATCATCATCATGATCATCATCATCATCATGATCATCATCATGATCATCATCATCATCATGATCATCATCATGATCATGATGATGATGATGATGATGATGCTTCGGGCCTTGATAGTAGGATGACTGGACTTCCTGTTTTAACGGGACTATCCTCTTTTGTCATGTGTCCCGGCAAATTATTAACAAGACAGCAGATGTCCCTTTATTGCTGCAAAGAAGTTGTTAATCTGTTCACTTTACTTTTTTCGCAAATAACTCCCATGATATCATGCTTTATGTTGTCTTAGTAGTTCCTGATTTGGAAGTTTTCGAGTGAAGGGCAGAGTGGTTGAGTAAGGATCCACAGCACTTGGTGCTTAAACCTGAAACGGATCCCCGCTATTACCCCATTAATTTTCCTAAATTGCTTTAAATAATACTTTTATTTCACTTCAAGTGTATTTTAAAGGATGTTCTTCTTTGTTTAGAAAAAATAAAATAAAATTTTGAATGAAAAACCTTTAATTAAGCTTGAACTTTTCATTTTCTTGAAGTACTAATTAATATTTGGTTCAGCATGATACTCAGATCCTCGATAAAGACGTTACACATTATATTTGTTCTTCACAACTGTGTAAAATACTTTTGTGTTGATGGATATTTAATATTATTTTGATGATGTTAAGCAAACCATTCACCAACGAACATCACAAAATTTTACAAATGACTTTCATTCATAATTTATACTCATTTTCGGCAAATTATGCAGTATCTTTAGTAGCTTGTGGAGTACCGTATTTAAAATTGGCAACATGACTCATACCGTCTTGAATCACACAAAAATTCTCAAACGATAAGACTTGGGTGGAATTGTGTAAGAAAGCATTTGCCACAGTTGATTGACCCGCTGCCACGCTAACAACACATCTGTGACGTAATGTTTCGCGTTGACGCCCACACGAAAGGCTCAAAATTATCTACATTGATATTACGACTAGGTACGAACCCCTGTAAACGCATTTAAACTTTTTATTTATTAAATCGATTTTTTTTTAATTATTATCTAGTTCTCATGTTTTAGTTTTGAATGAGCCTGTTGTATACGTGCATTTTTCTTTTTATGTTTCCTTAATTTAGTAAATTACAAGGCATAAATGAATCTTGTGCACATGAGATTTCATTAAAATACCAAATTATACATTACCGTATCAGTTACTAGCTGATTTGTCCGCCCGTTGGTGCGGGGTGAATAAAATATGTTCGCAACAGTCATTGGGAGTGTCACCAATACTCACTTGCCCGTGGTGTACTACGCCCCTAACTTTGGGAGTTTTGGGGAGATGCGCCTCCTTTATCGTAACCAGAAAATGGGGGAGACCTGACATCTGGGTCTCTAGCATGCCTGAGCGCCGGTTTGGTGTGGTGGCAAGGAGGGATTCGTACGGACCAAGATGTTCCTAAGATTAGGTGGATGTTGAAAAACTAATCTAGGTTTGGTGGGGAATATTGACCTTGTGTCTGGGTCAGATTGGAGAATGTGGAAATGAGAGTGTAGGATTTGTTTGACCTTAGTTAGTTTAGGATGGAACTGTGTGATTAGAGCCGGTGGGTTGGATTTCCGTGTGGGTTGAATGTCTGAGGATGCATGGCGGATCTGTTTGGTTACAGGATTAGAAGGGTAACCTCGGTTGACTAGAGCCTCCTGAAGCCGTTGATTATAAGTTTCAGCAGCAGATGTGGTGAAATTCAGGCCTTGTCCTCTGAGGGCAAGGGAGAAAGAAATCGCTTTCTTGGTGTGGTAAGGATGTGCACTTGAGTTGTGTAAGTACTGCATATGGTGGGCGAGTTTTATGTTAACGGAATTGGTCAAAGTGTTCTAAAGTGATGTCCAGGTCAAGGAATGTGACTCTTTTTGTTGGAAATAGACGAAGTAAACTGTAGAACACGGAGTCGGTTCAGTTGTTGTAGGAATGTCTTAAGACTGGTTTCACCGTGAGCCCATAGCATTATTATATCGTCCAAGAATCTTACCGAGAGTAGAAGGGTCAAAGGTTGAGTTTGCAGGAAATCATGTTCGAGGTTTCCCATAAACAGATTAGCATAAGAAGGTGTCATTCTCGTACCCATGGCTGTACCTCAGATTTGAAGGTAGTGTTTGTCGTCAAAGGTGAAGTGGTTACATGTGGTAACTAGGTTGGCCAGTTTAAGGAGAAAAACTGGTTTGTGCTATGAGGTTTGGATCTCTGGTTAAGGAAGAGTTCCATGGGCATGAGGAATGTTGATATACAAGGAAGACATATATGGTGCAAAGCAGTGTGTCAGAAGGAAGAGGCGGTAATTTACGGATGATTTCTAAGAAGTGGTAGGTGTCGCGTATGTAGGCAGGCAGCGCTTGAACATGTGGTTAAAGGAAGGAGTCAGCGTGTTCGGAAATGCGTTCAGGAGGGGAATTATAGCTGGCTACAATGGGTCTGCCTGGGTTACCTGGTTTGTGGATCTTCGGTAATAGGTAAAAGGTTGGGGTACGTGGACTGTCCAGGATTAGGTATTTTATGGACGTTTAAGATATGCCCTCACGAGGACCATTAGCGGTAATGAAATCGGAAACTTTGTTTGTGGGTGTAGGTTTAGTCTGTGGTGGTGGGTGTGGAGGGGTTGGGATCGGATACTTGGCGGTAAGCTTCCTGGAGATAGTCAGCTTTGTCTAAGACTACTGTATTGGACCCTTAGTCCGCTGGGAGGACCATTATGTCATGGTTCTCGCGTAGCGTTACAATGCTTTGCGTTGGTTAGGTTAGTTGGCCATCTGATTTGAGAACTCACTATTGGTGCTGGCATAGATAATGGAGGAGATGTAACGTTCTAGGGGATGGTTGCTAGGAAGTGGAGGTGGGTCCATGTTTGAGGGAGGGTGGAAGCGTTAAAGGCTAGTATAGAGTTTATTGGAAGATGTGCCTGGAATAGGTGGATTTTTGGCCCCAAAACAGCGCCATCTTAGTTCGCGGGCAAAGGAAAGTATATATTTTAAGAACAGGAAGTGGTTGTACGTCTTGGAAGGGAAAAGAGTAAGTCCTTTAGAGATGATGTCAGATTGAGTAAGGTTGGGGATGGATATGTTTACGATGGAGGTAGCAGTGGAATTTTCTTTGCGGTCCGTGACCTTTTGAGAGGAACAGGGTCAATCTTCGGATTCTCGTAAGTCAAATGTCATTTTTAACTTTAAATCTTATAGAAAATCAATTAATTGTTTCAAAAGTCGAATGCTTTGATAGTCGTCATTGTCTGAAATACGACCCTCAAGCTCCGTGACCTTTGACCTCTTGTGACATTTCTGACCCTGAAATGAAATCTTCGGTCAATCATTTATTTGTTTATTCATTGTCGCCTTTATCGATAGAATTAATCTTGTACGATAAGTTGTTGAAAGAGCGCTAATCTCGCAAAAGTCACAGTTGACCTTCTAGAGGTGACAAGGTCACATTTCTCATTAGTACATTTCAGCATTAGAAGTTATGCATATATACCATTTTTTGCTACCAGAGATCAATATTGGAAAGAATGGCATATGAGACCACCATTTAACATTGAAATCTCATAAAGAAAGAAAATAAGATTTTGACCTTTGATCTTGTATATCATCAGTCCGTTGTATTCGTGACCTCGTTTTGCTCTCAAACAAAACTTCAGACCTTCATCTAAACTCCGTCCAAATTTGGTTGTTCTAGCTTGTCCTATTTCTGTGTACTGGAACAATGAAATTTACACACGAATTTTAGGACAGTCTGTTTATATGTACCTACAAACTTAGTATGATAGTACATGAAAAAGTTTGAAAGAGAGCCTTGTTGGCGTGGATGGATATTCCGTCGGCTTTCGGAACTACAGTGTGGCTAAAGCGTGGAAATTGAACTTTAGAGTTCGATTTAAGCAATAAAATTAACAAATGTGAGGGTGCATAGTATCTTTAGACTTCAAACCTGTTCTATCGAAAAATGGATCTAATATTGTGGGATGGATGTGCAAGAGATCTCGAAAATGGAGTAGGGGATTGTCTGAACTAAGGTCGAAATGAACATGAATAAAATGACTTTCCGTATGAGTACATATGACATACGTGATCACCGCTATCCAAGCTTGCAGTGACAATCTCTCTCGTTGGTAGCATTCGTTGAAAGTAGTTAATTTTTACTCCTGTTAATTATTGAACCACTTTTTTATATACATAAATAAAATCGTTTGTCAAATGAAATCTGTTGGAAGATCGTCTGGTCACAAACGGCTTATTGTTATCCACTGGAAATTCGTCCCATTCATGCTCATTTTGACCCATCTTCACTTAAGAGAATTTCTGGGAATTTCGTACCTACTTTGGGAATCTCCTGCACACCCATTGTACAATTTTGAATTAAGAAAAGCACAGCTTTCTGATAAAGCTGATATATTTTAATAAGAAAAAGAAATTAAAATTAACAGTTTCGGAAGTATACTGTCTCCTTCTCCAGACTTCACACTACAACTAAAATTAAAAAGAAATTTTATAGCTACCAAGACAACAAGAAACGAGATCACCTTACACTTTCCGCCAGTCAGGGACCAGCATTAATTAAACATTCACTTTTTTTTACTTAGCGCTGCCCTCACCTTGGACAAGCGCACTTGCAGAGATGAAATTAACTTTTATCAGATGAATGCTGGAAATTCTTGTGTTAAATAATTTCTCACGAAAGAAGTCCCTCCCTATACCGTCTTAAACAAAAGAATTTAGAAAAGAGTACAGAATAACCACTCGGCCGAGAAGGCTATGAGCTGGAGCAAGTGGAACAGTGGATACATTGTTAACGAAGAGTGGGAAGACATTTTGAAAAAGGAAGAATGGAGGAGGAAAATGAAAAGGATATGGTAACACTAACCGGCAATTCTTGTGGTAGTTACTTTGATAGCGGTAAATTTTATTTACTTATTTATATTTAAAACTTTTATTTATTTATTTTGATAAATTTGTTATTTTAGTTTACTTATTATTTATTTATTTGTTACTCGTATTTTTATTTTGTTGGAAGGTTATGAACTTTGTAAATCTATTTATTGAATTTTGAGCGCACAGGTTATTCTGTACTTTTCCTTTTGATATTCTTTTGTTTAAGCCGGTATAGGGAGGGACTTGTTTTGTGAGAAATTATTTAACAAAGGAATTTCCAGCATTTATCTGATAAAAGTTGATTTCATCTCTTGGCTCATAAAATTTGACAGGTGAACTGCAAATGCACTTGCCTAAGGTGAGGGCAGCGCTAGGGAAAAAAAGTGAATGTTTAATTAATGCTGGTCCCTGACTGGCGGAAAGTGTAAGGTTATCTCCTTTCTTGTTGTCTTGATTGCTTTAGAATTTTTTATTTTAGTAGTTGTGTGAAGTCTTAAGAAGCAGGTGGTATACTTCCGAAACTGTTACATTTTAGTTTCTTTTTATTATTGAAATATATCAGCCTTGTCAGAAAGCTTTGTTTTTCTTTATTCAAGATGGATACAATGCCGTATTGTCATAATATCCAATTTTAAATTATGTATTTTTAGATTCAACAGTTTTAAAGTCTCTGGTGACACAATGCCGTAGCAGCTCTATTGTTAGTTGTGTTGGAAATATGAAAATCTAAACTTCATTTTACCACGTTTTCGCAACCTATAGCTTTGAAACGCGACAAAGTTTCCATCCTCGCGACTACAACTTTCCTATTTTTTTTTAACGTACTCTCGTCCTATTTATGACTAGTAAAGTACTCTTATATGTACCTCTTTAATCTAAACTCAGATTTAATTTTTGTCACTGCGTTGAAAGACACTTTTTCTCGTTCCTAGTTATCTTTTCTGGATGGCAATAAACATATCGCATTATTTTCTTTCTACTTTCATGTTACATTTATAAGCAACAGTATTTCTTAACTTTTCTAGGAAGAAGAGAAAGATTGAGGACAATTTGAAATCTTTTGAACAAAGTGTGAAGAAACCAATAATTGGTATAAGAACAATGTTGGATGATATGGCACTTGCTGCGAAACCTTGTGGACGTAAATGGACTACAGTTCTAGTTAGCATGTCTTTACCCAAGCTGTCAAGGAAACTGGAGGAAATTAATTTGAAGTAAGTCACCACAGCTGGGTTCTGCAAATTAAGCTAAAGTACGTATATAACGTTAGTTATAGTTTTACACATAGAAAGCCCGTAAAGTTTAATTTTTGAAAGACAGATACACGCAGTTATTACTTTTAAAAAAATAAGTCACCAGTGAAACTCTTTGGGGATATTCTTTGTTTTCATTACTTGCTTATAGGATTGAGGTTTCTTAACGAGTTGCATTGATGATAAATGTACTCTAATCACTAACCTAATTATTGTCGTTACGTATACTTGTGCCTATAATCCAATATTTTTCAACCGTTTTGTACTCACGGACTGGCAAACTATAGGAAGAATCTTTCACGGACCGGTTAGAGGTTTATTTGACGTTCAAAGGATGCCAACACATTTTCGGGTTCTAGCTATTTTGGAAAGGTGATGCAAATTTTAATTTCAATTTTGGACTACCAAAACCGACAAAATGAGTGTTAAATAATTGAATATATTAATTGGCCAAGGACCGGTGCAGTAGTTTCGCGGACCGGCGGTTGAAAAGCACTGCTTTAATGTATTGTATGTACGTGTGTACTAGCTCCACCATGGCATACGATGATATATTTCTTGCATATAAGCCCGGTATGACTAGATCTTGTAGTATTCTTAATCTCTCTGATTTCTTTCAGGTTCTGTGCATTTAGAGGTGTAGGCCAAATGCTCACTCAAACACTTATCGGCTTTGCACATACTACGGAGATGTACACCCATGCTCAGAAAAAAGTTCGCCTGTCTTTATTTCTCAGTTTTGGAAAAATTACTTCTTCATGAATACAAACATTTGTTTGATAGCTTTACATAAGAAGACCCTAAAAACGAATAAATCCTCAAATTTTGTTACAAAAATAGTAATAAATAATGAAACTGGAAAGAAAATGTAGAAATATGAAATAGTAAAAAATTTGTAAGTCCAAAATTCAGAAACTTGACACAGGAAATTCAGAGGAAAAGAAGGGATATTCTCTTTGCTTGCCGATACAGTCTTTATTTGAGCATTATCTGAAACTGAGAATAGAGATGTTATCTGAAACTAACAAAGAGACTTACATTAATTCATATATAACATTACACAAACAAAGGTTTCAGATGTAATACACGGATAGCTATTGTGTGACTGAAACTATTATATTTGACAAAAAGGCGCAAAGGAAGAGTGAAGACTTTCATTCACCGGTGTTATAAACGCTTATCAAGGTGCTGATTTTCATCGCCGTTGGTGGTGTAGTGGTTACGCTTGAAATCTGCGAATTTAAGAGTCATTAATTCAAGTCTTCAACCAGTTTCTTTATATATATATATATATATATTACTAAAGTTGAAGCTATCCCCTGTGCGATACTCACGCACCGTGAACGGCGCATGGGTGATGTGGAGGTACGCTCCACATTTTCTTGACCTACGATACGAAGTGAGGTTGGTGGCCAGTCCCATGCTCGACCGCCTTTACCTTTCCAAGGTGCTCAGCGATACCAAGGACACCCCGGTACTCGATTTGATAGGAGGCTGAGTGCACCTCAGAGCACCAGGCATGATAACACTGTCAGAAAAGTCTTCAGTGTCCTGGCCGGGAATTTAACCCGGGCCGCCCGATTCGTAGTCAGACGCGCTACCGTCTGTCACGGCGACTCTCTCTCTCTCTCTCTCTCTCTCTCTCTCTCTCTCTATATATATATATATATATATATATATATATATAATATTTCGTGTATTACACGTTTTCAGGTAGAGAGGAAGAGAGCGAAGTTCACGTGTTCACAAAGTACAAGTTTGAAGGGACAGTGGCGACACACGTAGCGGACAAAGCATCAAAACTGGAGAACAACTGACTGCTGTAGCGCGTAATTTCCGGAACTTGAAATAATAACTGTATAGCGTGTAAGTACAGGGTAGGATCCTAGATGGAAATGTGTTGAAAATGCAGAGGAAAAGTGGGAGCTTAGAGTTATTGAAGGTTAAGGCCAGGTTTTAGTTTCGCTCTCGAACCATGAATAAAGGCATTCTTCCACAGACGGCGTGTTGAGGTGCTGGTCGTAGGGGTAAAATGTGGATTATGGCAACCAGGATAGATAGATCAAAATTGGTATTGTGGGACTCGGCGTGCAAGGAAACTGGAGCATCCGGTTTATTGATAGTACAGAAACGACGGTGGTTATTAATTCGAATGTTAAGAGCACAACTCTTACAACAGTTAGACCTCTGAAGTTTGTCACCCAGAATCATTGGCAAAATAGCGTTTCCTTAACACCACTACCACACCTGTCCGCTTTCCTTCCCACCAGTTGAAAACGCAGTTCCGATACATACTAATTTTTTATAGTTTTTGTGAAGTTCGTGTGCTCTAATCTCAAAATTTCACTATGTAAGTATCCTTTTTTCTACCTTGTTTACCATCTATATATATAAAAGATGGTAATCTCAATCTAATTTCAAGATTTCACTATGTAAGTATCCTTTTTTTTCTACCTTGTTTACCATATATATATATATATATATATATATATATATATAAGAGACGGTAAACAAGGTAGAAAAAAAGGATACTTACATAGTGAAATCTTGAGATTAGAGCACACGAACTTCACAAAAACTATAGAAAATTAGTACGTTTCGGAATTGTGTTTTCAACTGGTGGGAAGGGAAGCGGACAGGTGCGGGAGAGGTGTTAAGGAAACGCTATATTGCCAGTGATTCTGGGTGACAGTGTGGCCAGGTTATGGAGACGGGAAAATGGCTAGATGAGTCGGAGAAAACACTAAGTGGAGAAGAAAATGCAAAGGTTACTGGGAGCAGGTAAGGGACTTCCTGAAGAAATAATAGGGATAGAATCGGAGGGGAGGGGAAATATGATAATAATAATAAAAATAACAATAATGATGAAGATGAAGGGAGGAACAAAGAGACAATATATAAAGAATAAAATAAAAGTGCAACTAGAGACTGAACAAGGAAGAGAAAAGAAGAAGAAAACCACTGCGTTGCAAGGAGTTAAAGCCAGTTGAGGCCGGGTTCGTGGTCGGCGGGAGGATGGAGATGTACGTCTGCTCTCATCTCTTTCTTACTGTGGCAGGTCAGTCAGGGTTCAGGACTTTCAGGATTCTGATTCGTCAAAGGTGCAGCCGTGAAAAGAAGTGTGTTCGGATATGTAGATGTGCGGAAGTTATTTGGAGGAGTGACGATGGTCGTTGATGTGGAATGTTAGAGGAGTTTGAGTTTCGCCAACGTAGAAGACGGAATATAGATTACAGAGTAGGAGGTAAATGAGGTTGGAATATATACAACTACCGGAGTGTCTGAAAGAGTACGTCTTGTAAGTGACAGGATGTACGAAGGAAAGACTAAGTGACAGAATGTACGAAGGAAAGACTGGTATCAAAAATAGGACAGGTTTTGCAGCGGGGTTTATTGCACTTGCTAGGTTTGGCGGGAGGGGGCAGGGTTGGTCCAGTTCTGGCGAGTATCTTGTTGAGATTCGGAGGTCTACGGTAGATTATTTTGGGACACGACAGGAAAACTCTTTCAGTTTCAGGTGATGCAGTGAGTATGGGGTGTGCCAGTTTGAGGAGCTTTTGGAGGGCCTGAAGACTGGGGTGGTACTGAGTGAGAAGATTGGGAGCGGAGGGAGCTTCACGGGGAGGTCGGTTGGAGTTAGGGTAATTACGGGCATGGTCTAGTTGTTTACGGATGAGGTGTTTGGGATATCCACGGTTAGTGAGAGCTGAGGAGAGGGTACTGAAATAGTTACGGAGCAGGTCATCAGAGGAACAGATGCGGTAGCCCCGGGTAGCAAGAGCGTATGGAAGAGAGCGTTTGTTATGGTATGAATGGGAACTGTTGAAATGGAGATACTGCATACTGTTGGTAAGTTCGATGTGAACACCTGTCCTAAGTCGATTGTTCTTGAGCCAGACATCCACATCAAGGAAAGTACTAAGGTCCTGAACCCTGACTCACCTTCCTCAGTAAGAAAGAGATGGGAGCAGAGGTACATCTCCATCCTTTCCGCCAACCATGAAACCAATTTCAACTGTCTGTAACTCCTTGCAACGTAGAGCCGTCTTCTTTTTCCTTTCTCTTCCTTGTTCCGTCTCTGTTTGCATTTTTGTTTCTTTGTTCTCCCCTTGATCTTCATCATCATTGTTATTTTAATTATTATTATTCAGGGTGTCCACTCAAATTCAATTCTGAAATTTCCTGACATTTCCCCGTTTTCCCTGACAAGCAATTTCAAAGCCTATGAAATAGTGATGGGAATTTCGATTCATTTTGGTGAATCGATTCATTTAGTCCAATTCACGAAAATGATTCGCTCATTTGATTCGTTCATATGAATCGTTTTCTTTTCCGCGTTTTGTGTTAGTCTCAGTGCAAAAGCTAGGGACGAAACCAATTCTCGATCATATGATTCGCTCATGAATCGTCTTTGCGTTAGTGTAGTCTTCTGAGTTGCTGTGCTTTCGCATGGCAGACAGCTTTTTCTCCCCCAATGTATTCTCCTTGTTTCTCCCAAAAATTGCGTTGTCCGTTCTGCTGGTCTTCTGTTTCAGTGTTTTGTTCTACGGCGCGATAGAAAAGAAGAGAGCGACAGGAAGAGAGAAAAAAAAAGGAGAGGAAGGGGGGGGGGGGAAGGGTAAAAACTTTGAATTCCCAGTGTTTCAGCTTCACTAACTTGAAGTGTTCGATCATGAGCCCAAAAAGGAAACATTTTAATAATTTTGCGGCAATTATTTGCGAATGATCTACTCCAAAAGTTTCATAATTTTCCATACATTTGTTTGTCTATGTGAACTTTAGATCATCCTAATAGGTCCTTCAAAACAGTGTTCGATTTATGTAATTTCCAGACGAAGGGGGGAGGGGGATTTCTTAGGTGCCGTAGAGGACTTTTGAAGAGCCCCTGCGGAATCAAGTGGAGGGAGCGACAATTTGAAAGTATAAACATGATGATGGTGATCACAAAATATAATAAACTAACTATGGCTTTGGAACTCGTTAAGTTCATCGCCACAGTAACAATCGTTCTCCATTGAATTCTATATTCGGCAATATCAAGATAGTTTTATTTACTTGTTAGAACACAATAAGTTTATGCTCAATTAAAGTGTTTCTTCTAATCTTGTCATCCCAACGAAGTCTCGGTTTTGCCAACGGCCTCTTTCCCCCGGCTTGCCAACGTTTTCCCGATTCCGTCTATCCACGGCCTTCCATCGAATAATAATAATAACGCAATTGATTCCCCTTGACTGCCCACATACCGGAAGCCGTGTGGTCTGAGGCGTCAGGCCAGTGCCTCCAAGGTTCCGGGTTCACATCGCGGTTCAAATAAAAATAATAAAGTTGGTTTGAATTTATGAGTAGGGGTGTAGAGGACCAAGGCGCCGCCGCCTTAGTACTAGGGCGTTATTTGTAGGAGGAAATTCCTGGCCTCTCGTGTGTTTTCCTTTGTACCGCACTTACCCAATTTCTTGTAAGGAAGGAAACCAGTGTATTTACCTCCAGTACTCCAATAAGTGCGGATAAGTATTAATTTCCTGCCTCAATATGTAAAGATATTGTAGCCTACATATGCTTTCCACAGTAGCTTATTTTTAAATTTTAGTGTAGTCATAGGAATTAATTTTATTGTTGTAAATACGTAAATATTGTGAAATAACATTTTTATCGTAAAATATCGAAATTTGAGTGTGAAATTATAGACTGCTACGTGAAACTGCAAGTGTTAAGTCTGCCCCCCACCTCCTCCACCTTTCTGAACCTACATTACAACGTAAAGCGGACATTAGAACTAAGCAAGACGCACACAACTTAATGTGAGTGAGCAACACTGGCTCCATCTCCTCTTGCAGTAGCAAGAAGCTCCAAAAACAGTTAAGTCACCACACCAGAACATTTTTCCTTCATTACTTGCTTGTGTGACTTTTGAATGTTTTTAGGATCTTTCTTGCAGTAGAAACATACTCTCGCGCTTTAGCTTCCTCCTCACGTTTCCAAATGTTTCGTTCCAGCTCAGACTAAAGGAGGGCTGGTTTCAGTTTTCAGAGATCTCTGGTTTGTTGATTTATGACTCGGCCTCTTATGACTCGTGCATAAGAGCCTTCCAACCTTTCTGACCCAACTCGATCATCAGAAGAGCGCGAACAAGTTTCGTATTTCGATCTTTCCTGGACTAAGAAAAGCAATTCACGAAATGAATCGTTTCAGCCAAATGAATCGATTCAGTTCTCGCAGTGAATCACAATTCTTTGATTCACAGCGATGATTCGATCTTTGTGATCGAATCGTTCATGAACGACACAACACTACTATGAAAGGCATTTTTTATGTACAATATTTCATTCAATGATTAAAATATGAAGTGTTAATGCGTACATTAAGAACGGGGATCCTACAAGGATTGTAATTACATGTAAGATGATTAACTATTGTTGACTTAAGACTTTCTGTCTCTTAAGCCTGAGTATGCTCCATGCATTCGCCTGACGTGACTAAGGCGATCCTTACCAATCCTCCGGTAATGTACAATTACAATGAAGCCTCCAACCAACCGAGATCAAGGAGGTGAATATCCTTCCTAGTGTTCATCTAGTGAACCTGAGGAAAACCTCACCTTGAAGCGACAACACCTGGTAGGATGTTCTGGGACGACGTAGCTGAAAGGTAGACATAAATGGGGGAATTTACACTAAGAACCAAATGGAATAATAAGCTGAACTCTTACAAAATGGTAGGTTTATTAACCTTAGGACTGAACACTAATGATGGGAAAACGTGCGGAACGAGTTCCACCAGCGGCAATGAATTTCATACCAAGCATTCCGAATCACAGTTCCACTTACCAGAAAGAGGGCTCAGACAGGGGTCGCTTGCTCCGACGTTCCCAAATTCCAACAAGGCTCCAAACCATACAAAGAACGGCTAGCTCGCTAGTTCCAAAGTGACGCACAATTCATTCTGTGCCATAGAATGACAGACTCTAAGGAACCCAAAGCCTTCCTAGGCTTTGGCTGGACGGGCAGGTCACGAACAGCAGGACCTGCCTAATTCGAGCAATGCCGCGCAGACTCACAGCGATCTCTCCCAATTCCACTCGGTAGACTCTCGCTAACCTCTCTTGCCTTCTGTCTTGCTGTCTCGGTATTTAATTCCAATCCGGGAAATCAGGAATTCCTTCCGTGTTGAGGCAATGACCCTGGCGTGACAGTACAAATTGTTTCATGTCTGAGCTAGAAACAGTGGCGGCTTCAAAGTGTGTTATCCCATCCTGTCCATGCTATTCTAAACTGGAAATATTAAACTCTTTTTTACTCATGTACTTTTGCCTTTATATCAATTGAAGACTTTGTCTTATACATGTCACAAATATGAATATGAGATAGGTACTTACTTTGTTTCATGTTTCTAACTGATTATCCTTAACATGATCCTTGTGTAACTCTTACAAAAAAAATTAACTGAAAGTACCTAAGTACCTATTGGTATTGCCAGTAACTATATTCTGTTAATTAATATCTACAAAGTCAACATGACTTTTATACACTGGACAACTACTGCAGTCCTCTTTTTTCCACTTGAAAACATATTTAAATTCGCCTACATAAAAATTTTACTATACAGCTAATAACTTGAATATATTTATAGAGTTAGCACCTATCTCACTGTTTAACTGTCACAATTTCTTCCTCAGTTGCAGCAAGGGACTGTCGTGCCTCCTGTATGATATTCCTTTTCTTCTCTTCCAAGTTCTTCAGCTGTAGGGCTATTGTTCTCTTCTTCAGTTTCTCTGTATCACTTACTGCTTTTGCCTGACTCTTTTCTTTCAGCTTCTGTATGTACACAGCATGAGCATTGACTGCAGCATGGATCATATTCTTTGTAACTACAACCGTATCAATGCCTCCCATGACATCTACAGCATCATACACTTGTCTCTATGCTATAAGAGATTCTTCTTGCATGTTTTCAGCTAGTATCTCTTTATTAACTAAGAACCCACGTTCCAGAGATTCATTCCCATGAAATAAAATGAGTACCATTTTGAGAAATGATCTCAAACTCTCTGTGGTACATGGGACTCCAAGAAGAACACTGCGAAGCCAGAAGTAATCTAACCTCTCATTTTATGGAACAGAATTCAGAAACATGTCACTGAATGCATCTGTATTACAGACAGAATTAAATTCTCGTAGTATTTTATCAGCTTCACTCGCTGAGATACACTTATTTTCCTCGAACACTTCCAATGCAAGAGTCTTCGTTTACTTCGTTTATCAGGTAGTCGCTACTTGTGGGTCAAAGCAAGAAATTCTCTTTGCAAGCTTATAAGCCAAAGATGACTTTAAAAGCAATTTTTTGCATAAACTAATCATTACCTTGCGACACTGTAATCTGAATTCAAGCATATCTCTTTCGTTTAGTTGACTCGAAGTGCTGCTCTTGAAGCAAAACCTAAGTCAACATTTCTGGCTGATAGGAGATTTTCTGGCTTTTGCAAGTCACTGGGAATTCTGAAGGACCTCTTGTTTCACAACTCTTTCATCACATCACATCACATTCTTTATAGTTGCAAGAATGGCCTCATACAACATTGGCGCTAATGGAAGATCTGATTGAAAGCTTTGTAAAAATATTTCTACATCGGTTGCTAAGGAGAGCAGAAATGATAACTTTGCTTTCAGAAGTTTGTCAACAATGGCAAAGCTTTTACAACTAGGTTTTTTTGGTCCTTTTTTACTCCTTCAATGAGTTGTTGTGGCTCAGACGGTAGCGCGTCTGACTACGAATATGGCTGCCCGGGTTAAAATCCCGGCCAGGACACTGGAAACTTTTCTGACAGTGCTTCCATGCTTGGCGCTCCGAGGTGCACTCAGCCTCCTATCAAATTCAGTACCAGAGTGTCATTAGTACTCCTGGGCACCTTGGGAGGGTAAAGGCGGTCGAGCGTGGGACTTACCACCCCACCTCACTTCGTATCGTATGTCAAGAAAATGTGGAGCGCTACCTCCACAGCGCATGCGTATCGCACAGAAGATTATATATATATATATATATATATATATATATATATATATATATTTAACTCCTTCAACATACTTCTGCACACGTGGCAATATTTCAATTATACGCTCAATAAGTCTGGAGTTTTCTAGCCACCGTATAGCACAATACTTCAAGGGAAACACATTCGATTCTGAATAGTGAAAGTAATCGGAATGGCGTGCAGGAACATTACTAAATAAATAATTAAGAGTATGAAGAAAATTTGTGATGTCCCAGCCAGTTTCCCTTACTGCTACTTTATATGAATTGTGTACTGTATGCAATCCACAAATTCCTATACACAGCAACACAGGGCAACTCGGAACCTCATTAAGATTAGATTTTATTTCTTGAAAAGAATTTAGGTTGACGTTAGGTCCATCCATTGAAATTTGTAGCAGTTTCTTTAAGTTGAATCCTTTTAGGGCAGAAATGAAACCTGTAAGTAAATTGGCAGAAGTACAATGACCAAGGAATACAGAATCAAAGTAACGAGTGTTCACTTCATTGAAGTCTGGGTTCCAGAAACATACTACAAAGTCCATTTGTTCCTTCTGGGCCACCTTATTTAATGATTCGTCAAACCCAACAGTAAAATGAGAGTACTTACTACATAAATCAAGAAGTTCTCTATGAAAATATTGACCTAAACCACGTACAATTTAGTATCCAATCTTCGTTCTCTGCAATTGCATTTTGGATGCAGTCTCAGAATCCGGAAACATTAACGGCAACAAATCAACACTAGATGCACTTGCACGTAATGAATGGTGCTGCATCACAGTGTGCAATCACCAAATGATTTCAGCCTTTGTGACTTGCTCCCGAAGAAGATATTTCTTAATATTTGGAGTTTTTTCATAGACATTTCAATCGATGAAGTTGTTGCAGTAGAGGGGCACAAATTGTTGGTGTCATCAAGTATATGCTTGGAGGAAACACTGATGGTGGCAGTATTTGAAGAGATTGCACTACTGGACGTGGAAGCATTTCCATGTGATATGACATCTGTACAGCCAATCCCACCTTTCAGAAAATGGATGAGTTTTAACGATGACTGTCGACACTGTATTTGGCTCTGATGCTTTTTCGCATTCACGTGGCTCATTACAGCTCTTTTCCCAATATTGCTCAGATAAAAAGAAGTTCTGCACACCGTATAATATGCCGAGAAACTGTCCTGGGGTTGTGGTTTTAACCAACTGGAAAAGGAGTCATCCAGTAGGCATCGCTAGTTGAACGATGTCTTCCTTGGTTTTGAGGCAGACATTTTACCTGCAAAGAAACTCTGTGTTTCTGCAGTACTCTCTCTATATATAGTATATATATATATATATATATATATATATATATATATATCAAAGTTGGTTCGATTTCTATGCCTATTAACAGGGACGGGTCAAGATTGAAAGCTATTCGAAATGTATAGCACGTTTATTTCATAGAGGGTCTCTGGCGAAGGCTAGTACAAGTAAAGTTAAGTTAGGGCGCAGAGACAATTTAAAATTTAGGGCTTTTAGAAGTTTTTCAGTGAAGTTACAATTTTCCGCAATTTGCAAGTGGTTTTCTTGCTTTTTAAACACTTGGGTAATATTTGGAAGCAATTATCTCTCATCCAACAAATACCATGTGTTGTACATACGTAATTTAGACTTTCGAATATATATATATATATATATATATATATATATAAAGCAAAAAACCCTATGAAATCTTCAACTGCTCGCCTTTCCTGAAGACCCTCTATCAAGTAAACATAGTATAAATTTAAAACCTCTGATGCTCCTAAACAGAATAATAACCGACAAAATCAGTAAACACCGACAAAGAGTACAAGATTTGCAATATCCATTTCAATCATAGCAACATTTTATTTTTTAACACAAGCAATTTGCCTTTAGACAGAAACCTTGTTCAACATTTCTTTCAATAGCAATTAATTTGGGTGAAGTTCCGCAGAGCCGATCCAGCCACTTAAATTTAACTTGTAAACAGTAAAAACGAGCTGTATCACCTGTATAAGATTTCAAAATGCATATATATATATATACAGATGCTTATCAGAATAATGGAAACACCTGTAGTGGGAAACACGTCAGATGTATGGGTTGGCAGTGGTGTCGTGGCGACCGCAGCGCCGGACTGCTGGTGGTGGTGTGTTAGGTCGGTCTCCATACTACGTCAGGCGTCGTGGAACAGGAGTGTGCAGTGGCTGCAGCAGACGGAGGTAGTGTAAAATGGGAGACCTCACAGAGTTTCAAAGAG
>JAGDQP010005544.1:19190-31108 GCA_022664845.1 Lepisma saccharinum
TCCCATGGATGCAAATAAGTGAAAATCGGAAGGCGCCAAGTCTGGTGAGTAAGCCGCATGCGGAAGGATTTCCCAGCCAAACGTCGCAATCGTTTCCTTGACCGGTTTTGCTGTGTGGCAGTTTGCATTATCGTGAAGCACAATCACTTTATGTTGTCTTTGGTCATATTCTGGTCGTTTTTCACGCAAAGCTTGATGCAAATCGATCATTTGTTGTCGGTAACGTTGGGTATTAACGGTTTCGCCAGGTTTCAGCAGTTCATAATAGATCACTCCCTTCTGATCCCACCAAACACAAAGCATTGTCTTCCGTCCATAGCGATTTGGTCTTGTAGTCGTTGTCACCGGTTCTCCTGGACTTACCCATGATCTTTTACAATTAGGATTCTCGAAATAGATCCACTTTTCGTCACGAGTCACAATTCGATGGAGAAATGATTTCCTTTTGTACCTGGCGAGCAGAATATCGCAATTGGTTTTTCGGTTTTCCTGCTGTTGTTCAGTCAGTGTATGTGGAACCCATTTTCCCACCTTCTGCATCTTGCCCATTTCTTTTAAACGTATGGAAACTGCTTCTCGTGTCACATTTAATTGATCCACGAGTTGTTGTTGCGTTTGAGCGTCAGCGTCATCATCATCCAACAAAGCTTGCAATTCGCTGTGTGCAAACTTTTTCGGTGGTCTTCCACGTTCTTCGTTTCTCACGTTAAAATAGCCACTTTAAAATTTTGTAAACCACTCATAGCACTGTGACTTATCAAGAGCATGATCACCGTAAGCTTCGACAAGCATGCGATGCGATTTTGTTGCAGTTTTCTTCAAATGGTAACAAAAAATCAATGCTGTCCGCCCTTCGTAGTTTGTAGGTACAAATTGCGCCATGTTCAACGCTATTAAACACTACACTATGACATGAAACTTGTCTGGTTGTGAGTTGCAAATCGTTATCAGCAATCAAAACAAGCAAGTGGCGCCAAGGACGCAGTTTTACGGTAACCACAGTGACAGCTAACGCCGTCTATGCACAAATTCCGGTTTCATATTTACACACCTGGTAAACAGTAAAAAAGATTGAACAGAGTAATTGGATCGGTTTTACGAAATAATAGCCATTAAATTAAAACAAGAAGTTGTTGCCACAGTAGGCAATAATTAACCTTTTAAATCACAGCAAATGTATATACAAATGAAGGTAATTATTTACTTTAGAGGGACTAGCGATTTTAAATTTATACCGTGTTTTGCGTGCAAATGACAGAAAATTATTCGAAAATGTTAACCGAACGTTTAAAAAAATCGTTTACAGGATCGTAACCTCGCGAAAAAGAGTTCTAAACGCTCTAAATTCTAAAATAAGCGTTTCCACCCCCCAAAAATTATTTGTACTAGACTTCGCTAAAAAAAAAAAAAAAAAAAAAAAAAAAAATAAATAAATAAATAAATATACGCACTATACATATCAAATAGCTTGAAATTTCCCACGTAAACAAGGTATAAATTTAAAATCGCTGGCCCCCCCTAATGTAAATAATTACCCAAATGAAGTTAAAAAAAGTGTGCAGTTCTGTTAAGAAAGTCAGCATTTCTCTTGAAAAATCTACCGTGTTTACTCGAATATAAGACATCATCGATTCTAAGAAACGCACCTGAATTTTTTACACGTCAGAAAGAAACACTTTACTGGCGATTCTAAGGTGAACCTAAATTTTTCGAATTTCAAATAAAAAATCCTAGTACTCGACGCACGCATCGACAAAAATAATTTTTCGTAGGAGGGAACAGCTGAGATTTGTAAACACTACACCTGCACATCTTCGTTGACAAAATGAAATTTCCACCGACCACACGTGCGAGTTAACATTTATAGAACAACCAATTCGTTTCTTGTTGCTGATAACAATGGCAAATGCTCGAGAAATGTCCGCATGATAACTTGTTATGGTCCGCCTTCCGAAGCACTAGGTGCAGGTTTTAATGCTTGGAAAAAAGAATTGATATCTGCAACGGAAAGAAAAACATATGCGTCTTGACTTTCGATTGCTTGTTTTAACAAAATCGTAAAAAGTCTACTTTTTCAACTCTCGTGTATTAACAGGAACATTTAGATTTTAATTTAACTTTATCTTAGATTCCAGTAAATACGGTATATTTACATTTTCTTCTTCCCCCGATTCCTGCACAGTCCTCTAGAAATTTCCATTTTGCAGACACTTGCATTATCGCCTAAACTGCGACGTTCATTAACAACAAAAGAAAGGAAATTGTAACTCTAAAAATATATAGCATACTATCGATGCACTCCAAAATACAACAGTGTACGTACTAACTACTGTTTTTTTCGTTATACATAAACGAGGGGAGAAGGCCGTCAGCACCTGTACACATGTGATACGTGGGTTGGAGTGACCTTGAGTGAACCAGTGAGCACTCAAGTGTGTCTCTAGCAAGGAAGAAATAGCCTTTTCACTTCCCTTCTCAGAAACGAACTGTTATTCGAAAGAGCAGACGACATGCTGGCGCTAAAAGCCAATCACAATCTTCCAGAGAGGGGTGAGGCAAGCCTAGCAAACTCGTAGGCACCCTGCTGCACCAGTCAATCTCGCTTGTCCGTAATTTCGACACAAATTTTCCTCGACAAAGCCGACTCGTAACTTAAAGGAAAATATTTGTTCAAATTATTTAAATTTAATGGATTTTTTGTTGTTCATTTTTCTGAAGCAGCAAGCAGTGGAAAATTCCCTGACACTGCACATCTTTTGACTGATTCCCTGACATTTCCGAGATTTTCAGACAGGTGCACACCCTTTTATTATTATTAATATTATTCCCCTCCCGTCCGATTCTTTACAATTTTATTTCTTCAGAAAGACCCGTACCTGCTCCTAGTAACCTTTGCAACTTCTTCTCCACTTGTTGTTTTCTGCGACTAATCTAGTCATTTTCCCGCCTCCATAACCTGGCCACACTGTCACCCAGCATCATTGGCAATATGGCGTTTCCTTAACACCACTCCCGCACCTGTCCGCTCTGTCCATTTCCTTCCTACCATTTGAGAACGCAATTGCGAAACGTACTAATTTTCTAGTGTGAAGTTCATGTGCTCCTGTCTCAAGATTTCACTTCGTAAGTATCCATTTTTTCTACCTTGTTTACCATCTTATAAGTAAATATATACTCAAGTTCCCATCGTTACCACACCTAGAAAACGATTCCTTTCTCCCTTGCCCTCAGAGGACAACGCCATAATTCCACTACCTCTGCTGCTGAAACTTACAACCAACGCCTCCAGGAGACTCTAGTCAACCGAGGCTACCCATCTAACCTTGTAAACAAACAGATACGCCGTGCATCCTCACACATTCAACCCATCGGCTCTAATCACCCAGTTCCATCCTAAACTAACCAAGGTCAAACAAATCCTACACTCTCATTTCCACATTCTCCAATCTGACCCAGACACAAGATCAATATTCCCCACCAAACCTAGATTAGTTTTTCAACATCCACCTAATCTTAGGAACATCGTGGTCCGTACGAATCCCTCCTTGCCACCACACCAAACCGGCGCCCAGACATGCTAGAGACCCAGATGTAAGGTCTGCTCCATTTTCATCTCTACTCCCACAGTCACTATCAATACTGCTAATGGTCGGTACACCCTCAATCCCAAGGGTACATGCCACACCCCTAATGTTATATACATCCTAACCTGCAAGTTCTGTGATGCCTTTTATGTGGGGGAAACAAGTTGTGCTCTTAACATTCGAATTAATAACCATCGTCACTTCTGTACTATCAACAAACCGGATGCCCCAGTTTCCTTGCACACCGAGTCCCACAATACCAATTTTGAACTATCTATTCTGGTTGCCATAATCCACATTTCACCCTCTACGACCAGCAACTCAACACGCCGTCTGTGGGAGAATGCCTTTATTCATGGTTTTACCGCGAAAATAAAACCTAGCCTTAACCTTCAATAACTCTAGCTCTCCTTTTACTCTGCATTTTCAACACATTTCCATCCACGATCCCACCCTGTACTTACACGCTATACAGTTATTATTTCAAGTTCCGGATAACTACGCGCTACAGCAGTTAGTTGTTCTCCAGTTTTGATGTTTTGTCCGCTACGTGTCGCCACTGTCTCTTCTTTCTGAACTTGTACTTTCTGAACCCGTGAACTTCACTCTCTTCCTCTCTACTTGAAAAAGTGTGAAAACACGAAATATAGTGACTTCTTTTATGTGTACATGTGAATATGTGTGATCTAATGCGAAAGTAAGCTGTAAGTATTTTGTCCTGCCGGCTTTACTTTGTACTAGTTATATATATATCAGTAACGCAAAAGTAAGCCGGAAGGCAATTTAAGGTAAATTTATGATAAGAAAGGGGTTATACTTACAGCTCTTGTTCCATAGGCGAACATACACACTTAAACACTAATATGTAGAGTACTTGCTTTATTTTGGTATTAATACCGTAGACTTGCTGTACAGGAGGAGAGACGCACTTACGTGGATAGAACAAAAGACTAGGACGGCAGTAGCGACACGTAGCGCACGGTGCATCGTTTGGAGAACAGTTGACTACTGTATGGCACGTGGAACAATAATAGAGTTATTAATGGTTATGTTCAGGATACATTTCCGCGCTTAAACCATGGATAAAGACGGCGTGTTGAGGTGCTGGTCGTAGGGACTAAAATGTGGATTATGGCAACCAGGAAGGATAGATCGAAATTGGTGTTCTGGCACTCGGTATGTAAGGACCCTGGAGCACCGGGTTTATTGATAGTGCAGAAGTGACGATGGTTGTTAATACGAAAGTTCAGAGGACTGTCTGTTTCCGTCACTTAAAGGCATCACAGAACTTGCAGGTTAGGATGTATATAACATTATAGGTGTGGCATATACCCATGGGATTTAGGGCATAACGGCCATTAGCAGTATTAATAGTGACTGTGGGAGAAGTGAGGAAAATGGAACATGTTCTTCGTCTGGGTCTCCTGCATGTATGTGCGTCGGTTTGCGGTGTTGGCGAGGAAGGATTCGTACGGACCAAGATGTTTCTAAGATTAGGTGGATGTTAAGAAAGTAATCTCGGTTGAAAAACTATCTATGGAGAATATCGATCTTGTGTCTGGGTCAGATTGGAGGATGTTGAATGTAGAGTTTAGGATTTGTTTGACCTTGGTTCGTTTAGGATGAAACTGGGTGATTGGAGCCGGTGAGTGGAGGTTTGAGTGGGTTGAATGAGTGAGAATGCATGGCGGATCTGTTTGGTTACAAGGTTAGATTGGTTACCTCGGTTGACTAGATCCTGCTGAAGGCGTTGGTTGTAAGTTTCAGCAGCAGAGGTAGTGGAATTCAGGCGTTGTCCTCTGAGGGCAAGTAAGAAAGGAATCGCTTTCTTGGTGTGGTAAGAATGGGAACTTAATTAATCTGAATACTGCATATTGTTGGTAGATTTTATGTGAACAATAGTATTGAGGGTGTTGTTTTCTAAAGTGATGTGCACGTCAAAGAATGTGACTCTTTTGTTAGTCTCGAGACATTCCTAGAACAAGTGAATTAATTCCGTGTTGTCCAGTTCACTTGGTCCATTTCTGGTTTCACCATGAGTCCATAACATCATTATATCATCCAAGAACCTTAAACAGAGTAGTGTAGTCAAAGGTTGATTTTGCAGCAAATCATGTTCGAGCTTGCCCATAAACTGATTAGCATAAGAAAGTGCCATTCGCGTACCCTTGACTGTCCCTCGGATCTGAAGTTAGTGCTTTTCGTGAAAGGAGAAGTTGTTACATGTTAGAACTAGGGTAGCCAGATTTAGGAGGAAAGCTGTGGTTTGGATATGACTTTGGGGTCCTGGTTGAGGAAGAATTCCATAGCTGCTAAGCCATTGGCATGAGGAATGTCGATATATAAGAAAGTAACATCTATGGTACAAAGCAGTATGTCATCAGGGAGAGGCGGTGTTATACGGATGATTTCTAAGAAGTTGTAAGTGGGTGTATGTGTGCAGGCAGCGCTTGAACATGTGGTTGAAGGTAGGAATCAACGAGAGCGGAAATGCGTCCAGTACGGAAATTATAGCTGGGTACAATGGGTTTGTGGATCATTGGTAATACGGAGAATTCGGGGTACGTGTACTGTCCAGAATTTTATGGACATTAGCTGAACAGTATGCCCTCACGAGGACCATTAGCTGTAATTAAAACGGAAATTTTCTGTTTGTTGGTGTAAGGTATGTTAGGGTGGGTTTGTAGGTGTTGGGATCCGAAAGTTGGCGGTAAATATCCTGGAGGTGGTCAGCTTTTTCTAATAAGGAATCCCTTGAGTGCGGGGTCGCATCCGGCTAATGGTATTTACGGCATTCGAAACCCCAGATAGTGTCTACCACATCACCGCAATAGTGGTTTCTAATTGCAAGAGCGGCGGCACTGTAGGTATCCCAAGGT
Organism: Lepisma saccharinum; assembly: GCA_022664845.1. NCBI lineage: Eukaryota > Metazoa > Arthropoda > Insecta > Zygentoma > Lepismatidae > Lepisma > Lepisma saccharinum. The sequence continues at coordinate 25,654 of JAGDQP010005544.1, forward strand.
CAGCACAGCTTGAGGCCCGGAAACGTAGTTGAACTGCTTAGTCGACGGGGAAATCGCAACAGTGGTGATGATATAGAGAAGAGCAATGGCAGCGTTAAACATAGCAAACATTGCATTATGTCTACAACAACAGTTGCGGAAGTTAACAGTTCGACAGACAAGAACCCAAGATATTTCGCAGAGGGAGAAAGAAGTGGCTGATGACGTATTAGCGTTTCTGCAAGATTAGTCAGTGGAATGTGTGGTATCGTATACGCTAGTCTGTGCGGACAATGTAGATGAGGAGTATATGACGATACGTGCTTACTTGAAACTGATAGTGAAACAGGTGTCCGGCCATGTAGTTAAGCATCCTTGTTGGACAGAGATCCACAAATCCCGTCTCAAGTGAAACGTAGTAAAGGACAATCGTTGTCCACGGAGCGGGTACAAACCATAATTACGTACATGGATGATCATCCACAACGCAGTAAAAAACAATTATGAAGATATTTCGAACAAGTCCGCAGCAATATGACCATATAGTGCATAAAAGAGACCTTGGATTTTCAAGGGAGGACAAAGCGAGCGTGTTACAAAAACTGGTGTTTGCACGTTTCAATGATGCTCGAGACAATTTACAGGATATGCATGATAGTGACCTACTACGTTATGGACATCAAATTGCTCAAGACCGCGATTTCAAGGGAAGCAAAGGATGGTTGCATAACTTCAAACAGAGCTACAGAATTGGAAAACGTAAGATATCGAAATTTCAAACAAAGCGTCAACTTGACACTGCACAGCAAACTGCGGAATCGGCCCGACAATTTGTAGATGAGATAAACAAACTTATCCCATCGTTCAGTAAGGAATTTGCATTCAACTCGGGATTTGAAGAGGAAGTGCATATGAAAGGAATCCTAGAAATTAGAGGTGCCAAAACTGTAGCAAGATCAACGAACATAAATGCACTAACGCATTCGTATACAATTATGCCGACTGTTAATCTGACTCGTAAATTGGCTGGGAAGTTATTTATTATGCTGCGAGAAGTTGGAAGTTCTCTGCTCCCTTCGATTCTTTCTCGTATCAATGATCTTGTAAGGACAGTAGAGAATATTTACGTCACAGCAAGTAAGATTGGAAAAATGGGATTAGCAGAACTACAGCCATAGTATTGCATTTGGCCAATCGCTAGTGCAAGTAACTTGCTTTTTCTTGATTCCTGGTCTGCGTATAAAAATCATTCTCGTTTGGCAAGTGTGTGACATTGCAATTCATACCACCTGGAACCACTGGACAAATTCAGCCTCTGTATGATTGTTTTTTCCGTGCATATAAAACATATTATCGCACCATCTGAAGCTACGCCTTCGAGAATAGCCATTTTCACGTTAAACCCCACGTCAGACTGTTCCGCATTCTGTTGCATGCCATCACATTCCATCAGTTCTCGTCATCACGTTATACCAATATGATTCTATATGCATTCTTTAAGAGTGGTTACCTAGCTGAACATCATGAACAGTTTATTACTCGCAAGGAGTTTGCCTTCGATCTTGATGGTGCGCACTTTTACGATCGTGGTGGCGCGCTATTTTCATTCGGTGTTCATGGTGCAAGATAATGATTTGTTTTGAACATTTCTTGAATGTCGACGATGTCCATTTTGTGAAGTGTAATACATACATAAAGTTGATCTCTGCACCTCCTGGGCACTCATGTTCTGCCGCGGTCCTGCTGTCATGGTGACATATTTTTCCTATCTTCATTGTCACATCATACTTTTAAATGAGCCTACATATAGAGTGAACTTGCGACTTCGCATTCAAGGTGTTCCTTGTAAGACTACTGTAGTGTACCTCTTACCCGATGGAAGGACCATTATGTCATGGTTCTCGCGTAGGTTATGGGTTAGGTTGTTTGTTCATTTGATGTGAGAGCTCGCTATTGGTGCTGGCAGAGATAACGGAGGAAATGTAAGCATTTCGTGCCCACCCTGAACTTACATACTATACAGTTGTAAATTGTTCCAATCTACGTGCTATACAGCAGTCAGTTTGTCTCCAAGCTTGATGCATCGTCCGCTACGTGTCGCCACTCTCCTCAATCTTGTGCTTATTCAATACGTGAACGTCGTTTTCTCCTCAACACATGAGTGCCACTGTGGGCACGAAATAATGTAGTGATATGTATATATTTGTTTGTGTGTGTGTTCTAATACGGACAGGGCCGCAACTAAGGGGGGCAGGAGGGACACGTGCCCCGGGCGGGTGGTTGGAGGGGCGCTAGAATGGCTCAAAAATTCAAAGTCGACCATGAGGAAGCGAATAAAAAAAACCGCAAGTCCCTAGCACTTCTAGAAGTAGGTTAGAAATTAGAATTTCCGTGGTCAGTCAGTCAGTCGGTCACTTTCTTACAGCTTTATTGTATATATATATATATAATGTACTATAAATCTGTAAGAAAATGACCGACATATATATGAGAGATAGAGTTATATAAAATTCCACAATTTCAAATGAATAATAAATTATGAATTTAATATAGAGTCTAATGTGTCATACATTAAAAATATATTATCTTATTCCTTTGTCCGACCGCAGACATTATGCACTTGGTAGAAATATATTCTACAATCCCCTTTCTTGACAGATCTTTGTTCTGTACCGCAACCGACAAGGCGACAAGCTCCAACTTTGGCAAGCCCTTAAAAGGTTATGAAATAAATTAGTCAAGGAGGTATCACCTGAAGCTCAAACATTCTTTGGTATTCTAAATTGCCTGTATGCATTTTTCTCAGCCTCTACATCTAGATGGAAGATTTTGAAAACACATGTACCGCTTTTCTTAAAATCTCAAAGTAACACCAGATGGTCATCGAAAGAGGAAGCTGTTGAAGTTGTATATCAACACTTTGACAAGATCTACGAGGCCTTGGATGAACTGGCACTCAGCCGTCTCTCTATTTCAGAAACAAAGACCGAGGCTAATAATTTACAAGGAAACATTTGTATGTTTGAATTCTTTGTATTTACTTGCTTCTGGTATTTACTTAAGCAGCACCTTGGCGCAAGAAAGACTTTTAAACTTGAGTATTATTGCTATCGAACATAAAAGAGCTTCAACTGTTTATTATGGTAACTTAATCAAAATGTTTGCGACCAAAGATGCTCTCAGGCTAAAATCAGTTTTAATCATGTAGTTCAAATTAATCCGTATATAGATTTTTCGTTAAAGCGAAAAGAATATCTGCAATGTATTTGAGAAAAGTATATTTGGAACAGAATTAATATGTTTATGAATATAGTAATATGTTGTTTTAGTAAAAAAATAAAAAAATCACACAAGTACTGAAATTTTAGGATTACTTTTTAGGTGTAGTATATTCTAATATTTCTTTTACACTCGCGTATATGTCTCTATATAGATAAATGTATACCTGCATGTAAGAATGCAAATGTGACAGTATGCATGAATGAATGTATGTAAGGAAGTATGTGTATTTAATACCGGTATAGTATGTTATTATAAATAATATGAAATTTTTACGTATCTAATACTCAGTATTCGCCATAAGTATTTAAGTGTTGTCTTTATGCTTATTGTATTTAATATTAGTTTTCCCATTTTTATTTTTTTAAATCTACACTAATATGTGATGTAATAAATGAGTTTGTATAAGTCTGTTCATTTTCGAACGAAAGCTAAATGAAAAATGAAAGCTGTACGAAGTTATTTTTAAAACTTGTAAGTACATAACGAATGTAATATATTTTTGTGGTTAAAATAATTTACCTTACAATTTTTAACAATCGATATAACAGTTTTATTTTAAATGTAATTTAAGAGTGCGATGTATAATTGAGTAACACTTTTCTAACCAAACCTCGGTGGGGAGGTCGAATTGCGTGCTTGCCCCGGGTGACAGAAACCATAGTTGCGGGCCTGAATACGGAACATATAGTTGTAAGTATATTCCTTGATTATTATTATTATTATTATTATTTTCATAAATTTACCTTAAATTGCCCTTTCGGCTTTCCTTTGTGCTAGTGCTATATATATTATCTCTGTGTTGGAAATGACTCCGTCTAATCCCACATCTATCCTTTTCTATCGTCTACGTTTGTGTATCTTTAACTATACCAAATCACTTGCCCATGCTAGTTTTTTGCATTCATTCTTGAATTTAGGCCTTACTCCCACAGGACTAATGCCCAAAATCCCGCTATCTGCCAAAATACCTGTACACCATCCTCTTCTCGTAACGCTTTGGTAAACTTTATTTTTATATGGGCCAGTCTAGTAACTTTGAACTTCAACCCGTCAGGATTCGCCTTTAGCTGTTAAAATCCACACCCATGCCCCTGCCGGGACTCGAACCTGGGACCTTCGAGCCGATGGCCTACCGCCGAAGACCGCCCGGCCGGCACAGATCTTTTGCTGTTGAAGTAACCTGTGTACTAGCATCCAGTCTCTCTCAAAAATCCACTTGTTGATCTCCCATGAGTTCCATAGTAAACTCTGCACCCTTTGGACCCAGATCCGTTATTTACACTTCCATGAACCAGAAACATCTGAATAAATTATCCCTTCTTTGTCGTTGTGCATTTCAAACCAGATGTGCCCTGCCTTTTCCTCTTCCACACAAAAAGCATCAAGTTCCCTTACTTGCAGAACCACCATTACCATTACCTACTCCCATAACCCAACCACGCGGTAATAATAAACAATCTGCACTCACGACTCAATCCTCAGAAATACCGAACCGCCCGGGAAATTCCACTGCTACCAGCGTCGTAAACCTATCCAGCCACAACCTTACTCAGTCTGAAGCTGACATCCTCACTAAAGGACTGACCCTTCCAAGCCGTACAATCACTTCCTGTTGTTAAAAAAAATGCCCGCGGACTAAGATGGCGCTATTTTCAGCCAAAAATCCACCTATTCCAGACCCTTCTTCCAATATACTCCATACTAGCCTTAAACGCTTCCGTCCTCCCTCAAACATTTACCCACCTTCACTTCCTAGCAACCGTCCCCTCGAACGTTACATTTCCTGTTATCTCTGCCAGCACCAGTAGTGAGTTTTTACATCAGATGACCAACCAACCTAACTTAACCCATAACTAACACAAAGCCCTTCTAGCGCTACGCGAGAACTACGACATAATGGTCCACCCTGTGGACAAGGGGTTCACTATAAACATCCTAACCCTGGACATTCCACGTACCCCGAACTTTTACCTATTACCGAAGATTCACAAACTAGATGACCCAGGCAGACCCATTGTAGCCAGCTATAATTCCCCTCCTGAACGCATTTCCGAACACGCTGACTCCTTCCTTTAACCACATGTTCAAGCGCTGCCTGCCTACATACACGACACCTACCACTTCTTAGAAATCATCCGTAAATTACTGCCTCTTCCTTCTGACACACTGCTTTGCACCATATATGTCTTCCTTG
>JAGDQP010005544.1:31508-63076 GCA_022664845.1 Lepisma saccharinum
TTTTTTTTTTTTTTTTTTTTTTTTTTTTTTTTTTTTTTTTTTGTATTTATTGAAAATGAAATCCATGTCAGTAATCAATTTTAAACCTCTTGAAGAAAGTTATGACAACATTTATAGTCGTATCCAGATTCCTTTTACACTAAAATGCATGAGATATCGGACTACAAGAAAACAGCAGTGTTATTAACATCTGTCGACAGCGCTGTGTTTGATATTGTGGAACAGGAATGTTTGCCAAAGCTAATGGCAGACTTTACCTTCAATGAATTGAAAGATCTTTCATTGCGATTATATCGTCCTAAGCAAAACTACCGTACAGAAAGGTTTCTGTTCCACAAATCGATACCACATGCACAGCACGTGCATGAGATAAGAGAAAGTCTTAGTCTTAAATTAAAAGAAATGGAGATAAGGAAAAATGTACAGGACTGGTCAATAAAAAATCAGGCTTTTGTTCACAGTAAGATAACAGAGGTCAAATCAAAATGGATCACAGAAAAATATACGGATAGCGTCAATACTGGTCTGAGCAAAAGCAAAACTTTTGGAATCAAACAGTTGTCCTTAGTAAATGTGACACCATGTTAGAAGCAACTTAGATCAATGGTACATTGGTAATAGCTGAAGGGGATTCTGGTAGTTGTGTGAACTTAATGCCACTTGAGGTTCTAAAATCTTTAGAATCCGAAGTATCCTTAATATCAGATCATATTTGTCTACAAGTAGCTAATGGACAGCATATCATCACACTGGGTTCAATTTTATTACCTTGTCAAATAATGAGATAGTGAGCTTAATCTTTTATATAGTGAATGGTATGTTAATACACACATTAATCTGAAGAACAGGTATGGAAATATTATGACCTAATTGGAGAGAAAATTTTACAAATAAAGTGTGGTAGATATAAATATGGTGTTAAATCCAGAGAGTTGTGCATTCTGTAGAGATAATTTATTACATACTTATGCAAATGTTTTCAAGGATAGCATTCTAGAACCAGTAAAGGATTATAGAGTACATGTCTCGATGGTTCCTAATGCAGTTCCAGTTTTTAGGATATTTTTCAGGATCCCTTCTAGTTTGGAACAAAAAGTAAAAGAAAGTTTAGATAAATTTTAAGCGCAAGAGTTTATCGATCTAACAATTCATTGTGATTGGGCTACTCCAATAGTTGTTGTACCTAAAAAGCAAGGTGCCGAAATTAGAATCTGTTCTGATTTTAAGGTTACAGTAAATAAATTGGTTAAAAATATGTTATACCCGTTACCAAGTTCGGAAGACATACTAGCAAAATTACGAGGCGCGAGTACTTTTGTGGTTCTAGACCTGAACCAAGCTTATCTTCAACTAGAGTTAGATCAGGATTCACAGAGATTGCTAGTGTTAAATACTCCATGGGGATTATATGAAAATAAACGTCTTCCATTTGGATTATCTGCAGGACCTTTCATTTTCCAGCGTTTCATGGTACATTAAATGATCTACCATATACACAAGCATTTTTAGATGATTTTGTGATTGGCGGAAGAAATTTGGAGGAATGTTATAAACATACTTGTGAAGTGATAAAGAGATTTACATGTCGCAACATTAAAGTTAAAAGGTCAAAATGTCAATTCTTCTCCACAACTGTCGAATATCTAGGTCATACAATTTCGGAGACAGGAGTCACGCCGTTAGAAAAACATCAAAAAGCAATTTTAGAGTGTCCTGCACCATTAAATGTGAGTCAGTTACGATCATTCGTAGGTATGGTGATGTATTATCATAAGCATGCGCCACATTTAACAAATCATATGCATTTACTACATGACCTACTTAAAAAGGAGGTTAAGTGGAATTGGTCTGAGTTACATAAAAAAAAAATTGATTAAGTAAAAGAATTAATTTTTAAAAGTAATAAGGTGCACACTTTCAACCCAAAACAGGAAGTCTTTCTGATCACTGACGCCAGTCCATATGGGGTGGGAGTGCAGTTATGCAACTATTGAGGGTGGATTGAATACAGTTGCATGTGCTTCGCCAAAACTTACCCCCTGTGAGCAAAATTACTCACATTTCGAAAAGATTCGTTGGCATTAGCTTATGGGGTGCGTTAATTCCACAAATATCTTTATGATAGACCATTCACAGTTTTAACTGATTCTATCCCTGTAACTTTGATCTTTGGGGAGGAAAAGCCAATATCATCTTCGGCTCATTCAAGGTTAGTACGATGGTCATTGTTTTTATCGGGTACAGCTACAAGATCATATATCATAAAAAAAAGTTCTAGTAGCCGATTGTTTATCTAGACTACCTTTCGATGATACAACCGGAGATGCTGATACTTCACAATTATATGTTCTGAATGTTAGAGAAGATGCACCACAGTTATCCGATATTCAAGGTGAGATTCAAAATGACGCAATATTAAAACAAATTTTTGACTGGACAATGAATGGTTGGCCGTCCCATCTGCCGAAGAATTATCAAGAAAATACATATAAATATTACTACAAAAACCGAGCTGAAATAAATGTTTTCAACAATTGCGAATTTAGGGGTGCACAATTAATAGTACCACCAAAGATGAGAATGTTTCTACTTTAGTCTCTACATAAACATAATTTAGGTATAACTCATTTGAAAGTTCTTAGAGCCTACTATTGGTGGCCCCAAATGAATACTCAATTGGAAGCATTCATCAACAACTGTTACAATTGTCAGGTGCAACATCGCCACCAATCACATATACATTTCTCCAAATGGCAACAGGCTCAATATCCTTTCCAAAGTATTCATATTGATTTCTTTGATTTCGGTAGATCTAAATATTTATAAGTTATAAGCAGTTATTCTAAATGGGTTCAGATAATGTCAGTGAAAAGTACATCAGCACAAGAAACTATAGAAAAACTGCAAACCATGTTCAATTTTGTGGGGTTACCAACAGTAATCGTATCGGATAACAGTCCACCATTTTCAAGTTGGGACTTTATTAAGTGGTATCGTTCACAAGGAATATTCTTAATGCATTCACCACCATACCACCCACAAAGTAACGGATTGGCAGAACAATCAGTACAGGATCTAAGATCAATCCTTAGACGTAGACTACTGGACGTACCTATGCCTCAATGGCCGGATGTAATACAGAAAATACAAGCCGATATTCGCTTCGCTAAGCTCCCATTGTTAAGTGGCAATTCACCAGCGCAGATAGTGTTCTCTTATACACCTAATACAAGATTGAAAACATTGTTACGTATGGTTAGGCATGAACCGATAGATGTGACAAAACACAGTGATTTTGATTTACTACCGAAGGAGGGAGACAAGATATTAGTACAAAATATTCCTCATAAAACACCTAAATTTGTAGAAGCTACTGTTACCAGACAGGTGGGTCATCGAATGGTAAAGGTGCAGATAGATATGGCAAGAAGAAGAGTACATTTGCATCAATTGAGAAGATTGAAAGAGGATCAAAGTATTAATCAAGAACAGGACAACTTTGGAGGCGAGTGGTGGAGTTTAGTTGGATTACAGGATAGACAAAGCAGCATTAATCCAGATATAGGAAATTACGATGAGGAAGACCAGGATGTGGTTGAGGAAAATAATTCAGTCACTGAAGCGCAACATTAGTTACCAAATAACAGAGAGAATAACATAGTATTGCGTCGCTTACTAAGGGTTAGATCAACGCCCAAGCGGTTTGAATGCGAGGGATACACCTAAGCAATATTCATTTCCGAGGGGTAGTGAATGTTAGGACAGCGACTCAGTGGTTTGGATTAAATATCATGGATTTAATAATTTGGATCAATGTATTTCTAATTTAATTTAAATGATTTTATTAGTGAGCAGTGTTTAAAGTTTTTAAAACAATAGAACTTTGAATACTCAAGAATTTTAACAGATTTTAACGTTCCAATTACAAGTTTGTTGATCGAAGTTCAAAATTCAAACTATGAAGTTATTACCAATTAGTATCTGCTATTATATGAAGATATTCGTAAGGAAAATTGCTATAAACGAGCATCTATAGTGTGAAATGTGTGTTTAAGGATATGCAATTTGGGTAAATAAAAGTTCATAATGGGTTCACCTCAGGTCGTATGTTTTGTATACAGACGTAGGTTTCGTTTAGATTGGTTTTGAACGAACGTATTGTGTTATGAAAACACTGATTGGATGCTAGACCATCTAGTACTTAAAAAAAATAAAGTGAACTTTCAACATCTGCCTGGATTACCTGGTTGTGGATCTTCGGTAATAGGTAAAACGTCGGGTAGATAGACTGTCCAGGACTTTATGGACATTTCAGATACACCCTCAGAAGGACCATTAGCGGTAATGAAATCGGAAATCTTCTGTTTGGGTGTAGGTTAGGTCTGTGGTTCTGGGATCGTATATAGAATCGTATTGAACGAAACTTAGATTTTAAGCAGGTAAGGGAACAAGGCGGATTTCGTCATGGATTTTGTACAATGAACCACATACAAGCATTGGATATGGAAAGGATTAATGAATATGAATTTCCACTGTGTCTGGTATTCATAGATCGTGAAAAGGCTTTCGATTCGGTCTCCGCGGCAGCAGTAGTTAAATCACTTGAACTTCAAGCCTTCCAAATTGATTACATCAAATTACTGCGAAACATTTACTCGACTGCCACATCTGTCATTAGACTACATCAAGAAAGTGAAAAGTTTAAAGTTGAAAAAGGGGTAAGGCAATGAGATTCAACTTCTCCAAAATTATTTTCAGCGCTCCTGCAGAGAATGTTCCAAAATTTCAACTGGGATGAAGCTGGAATGAAAATCAGTGGCGATTACCTCAATCATCTACGATATGATATAATCTTGTGTACCTCAAGTACAAAAGAACTACAAACTAGAATGGAAGAGCTGAATAATGAGAGTTCGAAAATAGGAGACTTAAAATTAATATAAGTAAAACAAAAGTAATTTCAATGAACATGCTGCAAAGAAGGAAATGAAGATTAGCAGAGAGACAATAGGTATAGTTGATAAGTATGTTGATTGTTCCCACCCTACCCACACCAAGATTGAGATTCCTTTCTCTCTTGCCCTCAGAGGACAACGCCTGAATTCCCCGACCTGGAACTTACAACCAATGTCTCCAGGAGGTTCTAGTCAACCGAGGCTACCCATCTAACATTGTTACTAAACAGTTTCGAAATTGATCCTCACACTCAACTCACTCAAACCTCCAACCCACCGGCGCCTAACCCACCAGCTCTAATCACCCAATTCCATCCTAAACTAACCAAAGTCAAACAAATAATACACTCTCATTTCCACATTCTACAATATAACCCAGACACAAGATCAGTATTTCTCACCAAACCTAGAATTAGTTTTCTAACATCCGTACGAATCCTTCCTCGCCACCAGCCCAAACCGGCGACCATACATGTAAGAGACCCAGATGCAGGACCTGCTCTATTTTCATAATTTCTGCACCGTCACTATCTTTCCTGGTTGCCATAATCCACATTTTATCCCCTCCGAGCAGCACCTCAACATGCTGTCTGTGTGAGGGCGCCTTTATTCATGATTTAAGCGCGAAAATCTGTCCTGGCCCTAACCTTCAATAACTCTAAACCTCCGGTTTCTTCTACATCTTCAACACATTTCCTTCCACGATCCGACCGCGTACATACACGCTATACAGTTGTTAATTGTTCCAAGTTCCGGAAATCTACGCGCAACAGCAGTCAGTTGTTGTCCAAGCTTGATGCCTCGTCCGCTACGTGTCGCCAGTCTCTGTTCAATCTTGTGCTTTGTGAACACGTGCACTTCGCTCTTTTCCCATACACATGACTAAGTGCAACAATGTGAACGAAATATTGTAATTATTTACACATATGTGAATATGCATGTGCTCTAATACGGAACACATAAGCTGTAAGTATTTTCCTTTATTTTCGTTAATTTTGCTCATAAATATACCTTAATTGCCCTTCCGACTTTCCTTAGTGCTAGTTGTATATATATATATATATATATATATATATATAATCACGTACACAAAAAGTATAAAATCGCTTTTAATTTTCGGTTTCAACCGTGATCACCAGCCGAAAGTAAGAAGTTCTCTTTTAACAGAGGTTCATAAGTGAGACGAATAGAAAAACAACATGGGGGACGATCACAACAAATACAATTGGCGACGTTCTGCGCGTGCGTAAGTACTGTTCTCAAGCGGGTTTTGGAAATACCTTGTGATGAAAATTGATCCTAGTACAATAAGAAATAAATAATAAATTAAAAATAAAAATTAGGAAAGTACTGGGACTCATTAAGGGAAAGTGGAATAGATTATTGTTGTGTAATCGAACTTTAATTATTGGGGAGAATTATTAAATGTTTTATTCTTTAAAGTGTTAGGCTATAAGACAATGTAATTAGTAGAAAAGATTAGTAAACGCAAAGCTCCGAGGTCCGTTCCGTAAGAAATGGAAAGTTTGGATCTTTCATATCAGGTTAGGATGATTTGATTGCTTGCGCTCCTATAATTACCTCACGCAGATATGAGTAATAAGACATTCACGACAAGAGAACTTCTGTCATTTTCTAATTCTATAGTTCGCAATATGCACAAAATGCACCAAATAACCAATTCCTGTTAAACCTCCACCACTATATGAGACATCAACCTACCAAACTGAGTAAGTAAAACCTGATTCCAATCAGAGACAACCCACCCAACAACAAGCTAATTATACTCCTCAGTCCAATATAGAAAATATTACCACTAAACTAGCAGAATTGTCTCTCAAGATTGCTAAAAATGCAACCTACAAACCAAATTATAAGAAAAAGTGCAAGCAATTTAACAATAAATATTACAAGAAGAATTGAGACCTGAATCAAAAGAACCAGCTACCGCTTTCACAGTGTGTTTTAAACTGGGACAAACGGTTCATGTATTTTAGCCCAGGAAAGACAAGCTATCAGGGAAACGAATGAGGCCGCCCGTCTGACTCAATAACGAACGGGCGATGCAAACAGCAGAAACTTCAAACGAAAATTTTGATCACCCTTTATATACTATTAATACTAATTTAAATACAACTGATGACAAAAGATTTTTATAGTTTACGCCACCCATAATAATCGATCTTTAATCCAAGTTCAAGAAGGAGATAATACGCTACCAGCAATTATTGATTCGACCAGCACTGAATATTTGGCCTAGAGAGGAACTACCAATAAAAACTACTTTAATACCATTTGGAACTCAAATTAAATATATAGCTAACAAGCTGATAAAATTAAACTACATTGCCTTAGTAAAATTTAAAGTTGGAAACACATACTATTTTCATTATTTTAGAGTAATGGAGAAAAGCCACTTTAGTCCTATATTTGGCCAGGATCTGAAAAAAAGAAAAAATATTGGCTAAGATCGACTTATTGGCTAATATTATTTCTTTCTATAAGAGGCCATGGAGACCGTCCATAAGTCAAAAACAGGAAAATAAACAAGAAATTTCTCAACTTGCAATTGTGTTACAGAAACAGCAAAGCTCAGCAAATGTCTTTGTAACGAAAATCATCACAATATCTGCAAAAATCATATTTCTATCTTTCGCTAAAGGTGATCAAACAAGAACATCGAAACTCGGCATTTCTGTACGTAACATTGTTACAGTCATTAAAAATAGAATTAATCTTAAAGGATGGACGATAAAAATGCCAATAGACAACCCAACAGGGCATAAAGTTATTTTACCTAAAAAATTACCAGTTGCGTACGCATAGAATACGATGCCCGAAATCCCTTGAAAATTGAAAAGTTGAAAAGCCAAGGATGACACGTACGAATATAGATCAAAAAGGAAATAGAGGAACGGCTGAAGTACACTGAAAACTTTTCAATCTTTCTCTCTTTGATATCAATCCCGGTCTTTCAATGGAAATGCCAAATAGCATAGCTAAGTTAGTGTACGAGTACAGAGATATTTTCGCTTATACTTCAATTGACATAAGACTTTTTTAGCTGCTATGTTCACAAAATCCAAATGGATAAATTAGCTGTTTTTCATGCAAGCCTATACCGATCGGAATTAGAAAACCGATAGATTCTGTGCACAGCCAATTGGAGAAAGTCGGGATTATTAGGGAAACTTCCATCAGTTCTTATTCTTCACCTTTGCTTGTTAGGAAGCCGCATAACAGCGAATTTAGACTGGTTTTCAACATCATTCTTTCTAATAAATACACAAAATACTTGGCAATTCCATTTCAGTCCGCGGAAGACGTTTTTACTAATCTAAAAGGTAAAAAGGTGATCTCAACTACAACCTCACAGATCCTGGCTGGGAATAGTCTAAACTGTAACCACCACCACAACCCAGGAATATAAATAGGGTCGTCAGGAGCCTAGAGTACCCACGCAATGCATCTAACTAAACTCCTAGCTCCAAACAGTTTCTACACCCCAGACGAGCGGTGCAGAATGTCTTCCAGATCCTTGTGGTTGCTGCTAAAAGATAGTAAAGCTGTACGAAGGAGGAAATGCCGATAAGGAGACACCTCCAATCTTTTTAATTAGATCGTCGGTTCATACTCTGAAGTACCAGTTGGTTCAGATTAGCGATAGTCAAAGAAAGAAACGAAATCTGTACTTGGGAATGATTTCATATGATCATACGCCTAACAATTCATGTGTGACTCAATTTGCATCTCACTTTGAAGAATCTACTACAGGGTGGCAAAAGACCATGTCTTACCTTTACCTTAGTATGGCCCACACCTGTAGTCTGGAATCGCAATTCCTGAAGTAAAAACGATGAACACAACGAACGGTGGTCAAAACCTAACCTAAACGACGTGTCATTATCTATTGCAAATGCAAATAATCTCTTCACACATATCACTTAATGTAGTCAGTTCATATATAATAACGCTGTATCTGCAGAATTCAATATATAGTTCTTTTCTCAATGTTTCACATCACAGCTGACGAAAGAATCCTACCACTGACCTACAGATTTATGAACCAAACCTAATCTAATTAAAACGCTAGGATAACCGAAATAGAGAAATAAATTAGTATCAGTTGCTTTCAAAATTCACTTAATTATGGATAACGTAGTTAATTTTAGATGAATATCATAGTAAACGTTAATTAAATCACTGCACAACACAAATAATATCACACACGTATATGGTTACTCAATTAATACCTTACGTAATACCTAGTTAACTGAGAGGATAGACTTTCTGCATAGAATAGAAACTCAAAATGTTTAAGGAAATATAAAGATTTCAATTTATTTATCGGATTTTACACAATATTCGCCTTCGGAGGTAATAATTTCGTTACGATTAGAACTGAATAAAGATTGTGATGTATAGATCAAACAAATTTGTATCTTCTATCTTTTACACATTATGAATTAATTAAGTGAAAACGAAAGTTGGTTTCGCAGATATGTTCATAATTTTTATACTAATTAAAAATTCTTGCCGAAATTTTCACGATATAGTCCAAAAACATTGCTATTTAATTTATAAAAGGTTTTACCACATTATTTCATACAGAATTTAAGTTATTACACAAGATATACCTTGACGAGAGAAACCAGTTTGCCTTAAAGCAGGCGTGACCGTCCTGACAGATGATTACTACGTTATACAAATGATCTTTGAATAAATATTGAAATACGCAATAATAATGTTATAAATGTGACAAACGGAGAATAGTGGCTGTAGTTGAAACCAATATTAAATAATCATTTCGAGGTTTTAAATTTACAATTAAAGTCCAAAATTATCAAAACGGTACGTAAAAATGGTTGAACAAACATTGTCGTTAATTTGACTAATTGCGGTGATGTATGGTAGCTGTTAACATGGCTAACCGGGAATTTTAAAATAGAATTGGAAACTGGGAGACTAAAGTTGCCAACTGATTACTAGAATCGAACGACCCGATACTTAAAATGTAGGGATTGTGTTAATAGCGGTCCCATACTGAATTTAGCAACTATTACCCATATTGACAAATAATCTTAAAACCAAAATATTAAATTAGTTACATGAAAAATTTCGAAATAAATTTAACGAAAGGAAAATTCTTAGTAGCACTTATATCGAATTTTATTCTTGTCACAACTATGAATATAATCCAACGAAATAGCAGAATGACTGTTGAAATATTCTTCACTTAGCCATATCTTGCGTGAATGTTTACCAATTTGTAGTTAGGGCTTAGGAGATACAAACAACCGTAAAGCCCACACATCCATCCTTCGGGTCGGTGAAAATGGAACTAAAACTAACATGGAGGGGAAAGCAGTTCTCCCATCAACCGGAGAAGAATGCTGATTCACACCAATCAGCAAGAAACACAACGCCAGGCATTGACTAGGATCCAATCAAAATTAAACTCTAAATCGAAGTCAATGCTTCGTGACTAACGAAAACCTGAATAGATACAGACTGAAAAACAAAAACGGAAAATAAAACGAAACACGCCCAAAGCGTAACTAAAGCCAAACAAAGAGAATATTCTAAGGAGAGCACGGAAGGAAACAAAACATTACAAAGAAAATAAAAGGGGGAAAAAGTGGAACCGCAAACTAGGCTGTTACATTCTTCCCAAGGTCAGGAAAAGAAATGAATGGAAAAGACCTTTCTTCACTCATTGAATTTATTTCTTCTCAACAAAACTGGACATACCAATAAAACACATCCCACATACGAGCCAGACGTAGCACCGCAAAATACCAAAGAAAAATCATATAAGGCTTATTAAATCATTTAGTAATTAAAAGAGAAGTGTTTAATATATGAGAAAATAAGTAATTAATAATTAGAAAATAAGAATTAGAATTAGGAATAGATGCGACCGCCATGCATTTAGTAAGACTTCGATTTAATTGCGCCGAGGCAGCAATTCTTGTCTGCGTTGCTCGGAGGAATTAAATCGCTTCAGGTTGTGTTTCCCCACATGAAGCCCAGTCATGAGATAGCCTGTTTTCCCAACCTATCATCATCGGATCGATTTACATGACAGCGGCGCGGCCTTCCCATGGGATCGGACTGAAGGACGCCCATGACGTTCAAATCAAGTCCATGAGAACAGCAATGAAACTACTACTTCCCATACTATTAACCACCTTGAATGAGAACAACCACACTTGACCACATTACCTCCAGGAACGCTTAGAGTATGACAACCGCACTCTATCACTCTACTCTGACAAGGAGAATTATAGGCACTAATATTAATTGGCACATTATTATTAGGAATCTATTATTTTGATTATTATGATCACTTCCAGGCATATTACTACTGTTTACAGAACGTTGATTATTCTCTCTGCGATATGAATCATCAACACGATGATTATTATCAGAAAATTTACGACGTTTTACATAGTTACCATTGCATTGATTTCCAAAATGATTATTCCTTCCTGAATTATTGCAGCATCTATTACCATTATTAGAATTTTGATTAAATTTCCTACCAGAAGAGTTATTTTGAAAATTAGAAGATTTGTTATTAATTTTGAATGGATAAACTTGAACTCGCTCAGTTTGTGTACTATGAGATTTAGTTACTTTAGTTGTTCTAATTTTAGGTTTAAATTTACGATCATTATTACTTTTGTTTCCTTTAGAGTCGGTTGCAATAGATTCGGAATTAGAAAGTATGTCTTCATTTAGCTCGGTATTAGTAGGACTGTCTAAATTCTTTAAGATATCAATAAGAATGTTTATGCTGTCAGGAGTGTGCAATCTTAATAATTTGCCTATAGACTCAGGAAGAGCTTGAATTATTATTTCAATTATGTCATCTTCAACATAAGGCGAAGCGTATAATTTATATTTATCTAACAACTGCCAAGGAAATAGTGTCATATTAAAACTAATCCGGTCAACCTACGACCAATAACCAGCATTTTATCGGAAGATGTTAGCTTCATTAAGTCCCTATTCTGAGCAGTTTCAACTAAGAATTTCGTAGCAGATTCCCCGGGAGTTCCACTAAAGGTTGGAAAGAAATTGATGTAATTAAGCCGTAATGGATGAGCGGAATGACTATCAACACTATTGATCTAATTGAGGCCACACAGAGTCCTCCTTTTGAGATACTCTCAAGTGATCACAACGTTCACTAAGTTTAAAGTGATAATCCACAGAAATCGGTCTAGGAGTTACCGTAGGAAATTCAAATCTGAGATCTCGATCTAATTCGGTTTGTTGAGAATACGGATTTTGTGACGAAGAAGCAACAGAAGGATGGTGATACTTAAAAGGTTCGGACCTAAAAGGAAAGGCATCCTCGATCACCTCCTCATGCCATGTTCGTTTTCCCAACATCCAACTTTGATCTACACGTCTCCTATTTTCGAACAAGTCCTTACTGCGGGACGACATCTTAGGCATACTAGTTACAGTAGTCGTAGCCAGTGAGTACACCGGTTTACCTTGACTTGTAGTCACTACGGATGTAGTAATCAAAGTGGGTAATCCTAAGCTAGATATCACAGGAATGAAAGTAGAAAATGGTTGACCTTCACTTCTCACTATAGATTCTTTAAGACAAGATTCTTCAACCAAGTCTTCAGGTTCGGTTGTGTTAGTACGCAAATTTTTAAATTCGTTACGCAAACTTTCCACTTGTGATCCGAGAGACTCGGTCTTAGATGAGACACTCGCAATTTCACTACGTACTTCATCATACCTAGCATTCATGTCATTAACAAAGCTACCTATTTCCTCAGATAACTTGCGCAACAATTGTACTTTCAAGATAAGTAATTATTTTACTCTCAAGATTAGTACATTGAGTACGTATATCATTTTTCATATCGGTACTTTGAGTAGCTATCTTACTCTCAAGATTATTTATCATTTTGATGAGCGCATTCAATAAAATATCCTGATTACTAGTACCGGTAGGTTCGGTTTCGTTAGATCCGGAATCAACGCCAACCCCGTATTCAGTTTCAACCTCGACTGTCCCGGTATTACTTGACCTACAAGCTTTGCAAATATATCGCGACTCTGTCATAGGTTTCAAGTCAGCCGCTATTCGCTCACATCGTCAATGTTTTTGCTGCAAACAAGTATGCAGTTTATTATCGCACCACTGCGATTACAACACACACGATGATAGTCCTGACCTTCAACATTCATATTATCATCACTTGGAGGATTACGCATTATTACTGAATACAATTTCATATAATAAGGAACCACTAGTAACGTCCTTCCCACAAAATATCGAAAGTTCGACTCTCATAACCAATGACACAATCATCCAATTTCCACTGTACTTAACTCAACTAAAACTAACCTAACTCGACGTAAGCCACTATCTCCACAAGTACGTAAAGAAATCAATAGATTTAGTTAAGAATATCTCCAGTCACTTTAATACTTAATTCATAAAGAAAACGACCTTTTCCTCTCAGTAACGATTACCGACTTTCATAATATGTGCAGTTTATTTCTCGGAGCTTAACTTATTTTGAAACAATTTATACCATTTTTTTCTCAGAAAATCGTGAAACAGCACGTCGAAAAATAGAGGTATCCAGCCTTCTATAACTAACAATATAACTATCAGTCTCAGCTGTATATAATTACATTGCCAGCAAACACTAAAATATCCTGGCTGGTAGTTGCCAAAATCTGTAACACACAATTATCCTGGCTGGGAATAGGCAAAACTGTAACAACCACCACCAAACTGTAGACCAAGAGCTGGAACACTTTTATTTACCCCAAGTTTACCATAAACTTGGGTCTATGTTTAAGATTGCCTGTAACCTACAGTCTTCAGAAAGCCCGTTCTTAAGGTTGGCGAGTGGTGGGGGTACGAGTAATGACGTCATCAATATGGCTACCGCATCATTTTGTGACAGTATACTTAAACCTAGCTCCGCAACGAAGCATCGTAGAACAGTTTTATTTTTTTTAATTATTCGTAATTAAATAGTCTTTATTTTGTGTAATGACAATAAATTTCGTAAGTGTAATACATATTTTTTTCGAGTTTTTATGTTTGAAAGTGAATGTTTTAAGCTCAATAACCCTTAAACCGTTAAGAAAAGAAAAATAGGCAAAATCTCTTAGAAAATGCTAAGATTGTGTGGTATTTAATAATGTCATAAAACAAGGGATTAAGAATAAATGTATAGAAGTTATAAGTGATTTTCTGTTTTAGGCCGATATCTTCAGAATGGTTATAAGTAATGATGTAGCAGGGAATTGTTTTATTAGAACTTTTATTTTTTTCTAATTTGAACTGTGATAACGTATGTTTTGGGTCCTTCCATATTGAACTAGCTTTGTTCGGAACCATTGGATATTTCATCGAAGGCTCAGGTATCGAACAAGTCGTCGTTGAAAGTGACGTATTAGCCAGTGGTTCATTGACAGGCTTTTTGAAGGGAAAACATTATAACAGATGTAAACGAATTCATATTCTTCTGTCACTTGCTCTAGAAAGGTGCCACTTTCAAACATTTCTGAAGCAATATGAAGATGAGTGTCTCACTGTAAAAGTGCGGAAAATAGTGAGAGATATGAACAATGATTTGTAGCCAAATTCACTTGGTGCACTTGTATAGAATCCAGAAATTAGGGAACTGTACGAAGATTACATGGTGTCTTAGAAAAAACACGGAATGGTCTTCATGGCAAAACTGCTCAATTCTACATGCAATACATAGACCTTGTGGAGATCTATAAATATTTCAGTAGAGCTTACAGAACGAACGATCTGAACATGTACATAGATGCTATACAGAAAATCACGCCAATATTTTTTGCTTGCAGTAGACCTAATTATGCTCGCTGGATTACTGTTTATCTTCTGAACTTACTAAATATTGACTCAGTGTGCGCTGGTGCAAAACAGGTCCTTTCTCAAGGTGGCCTGTCTATAAAACGCTCTGAAACACCTTTTTCTCGAGTTCCAGTTGACGTGGCTCTTGAACAAACAATTAGCGCTGATGCAGCATCAAGACTAACTGGTATTACAGCGTTTGCCAACTCTGATTCAGCTAGAGCTAGGTGGATGAAAACTAGATCATTGAGCAGCAGACTGGTAAGAAGCTTGTTGGAAGACAGTGGTGTATCCAGGAAACACGATTCTAAACAGGACCTTCAAGAGAGTCGGATCAAAAAAGACAACAAAGATGTTGATGGTGTAATATCTACACTCAAGAGCTTTTCAGATCCTTTTGAAGAAATGGACAGAGAAACTCCTTTTAGAAACATATCCAATGGACAAGCAGTGGAAGAAGTAATAAGTACTGATCTCCTAAGTGCATATTTGAAAGGCACAGAGGCCTTTGAAAAATTGTTGAAAGACGTTGTATGTAAGTGATCCAAAAAATGGTATGTGTGGTTCGGAAAGTATCCAAGGATCAGATAAAAACTTCATGTGATAAAATGCACCCGTGATCTTTTTGCAAGACTACTCAATATTGCTATTGAACAGAAGTGTGACATGAGGGATGTTCTGGCCTATCCTCTTACACCAGTTCCCCTAGCTCTTGGACAAATGGATGGCTCCATGAATAAAACATGCAAATCAAAACTGATGCATAAGTTAGAAGAGTTTCAAACAGAAGATATCTGTACCAGCGACTGTGGACACTATAGTCTGATGCATTATTCATCCTACACACAATTCAATTCCCGAATAACTACGGAGCTCTTGCCAAACACATTCTGGGATTAAGATGTAAAGGAGAAGCTAAAGAAATTCACTTAGTGTTTGACGTTTATGGCACTCCAGCTATCAAGGATACGGAACACGACATTCGTAATGCTAAAACATTACAGAGTGAAATAAAAGTGTCTGGATCTGAACAAAAAACTCCAAAAAAACCTTCAATAGCTCTACGAAGTGAGCAGTTAAAGATATCATTAACAAACTTTTTATGTAAAGAATTTAGATTTTCCAAATATTGCCACTTACTGGGTAATAAAACATTATATGTTGCCGTAGAACAGACTTGTTATAAATACTCATGTATAGGCGCCAACATGGATGTTCATGAGGTGAAAGAACTTGCCTGCCAACACAATGAAGCAGATACGAGGATAATTTGACATATTGCACACACAGTTCGAAATGATGAAGAGTGCGAGCATATTCTGGTGCGAGCAAATGATTCTGATATTTTATTGTTAATGATCTATCACCAAAAGAACTTAAAGAATGCGCACTTATAGCTTGAATGTGGTGTATCTTCAAACAACTCTAGAAGATATATTAACGTCTTAAAAATAGCAAATGAAATATGAAGTGAATTAGCCGACAGCCTGCCAGGCTTTCACGCCTTCACTGGTTCAGATTACACTGCTGGTTTTATCAAACAAGGTCAAATCATTGTCAAAACTTAGGCCTGTTGAACCTACTCTTCTTCCTCCGTCTAAACCTGCTTTGGAATAAAAAGTAAAACGGAGAAATGCTGTATCTCGGATATAGAAACGTTCAAACATCTGTAACCCTCTGGAAAACATTGACCCGACCTCACACGGATTGAATTTTGTAAACGGCAAATACCAAGTAATGTGGTATGAAGGGTCTATGTTGCCTGGTATTATTCCGCCTGAAAATGACAATACTTCTGCAAGTGAGGATGAAGTTGCTTCAAGCAGCAGTGATAGCGGCACAGACCTCGATAACGATTTATAAATACAGTAGATAAAAGATCTCATTAAACAAAAACTCAAGTGACTATTTTAAATTACTTTTGTGCAATATATTTTTTTTTAATTTAATACCTATTGTAAGGTTTGGCATTACTTAGTGAAGTACAATATAATGCAAAAATATAAATAAAATTTGTTATTTTACTTGCTTTTTATTATAATACATAACAAGTCCACACTAATACTGAAACTAATACCATATAATACACAAAATCCCTGCCACAACGAGCTGCACAAGCAGTTCTTGGTTTCAAGAGTAAGACAACAACTGCAATTTACTATATTATTATGCATCCAAAGCTCTTGTTTTGACATTATTAAATACCACACAATCTTAGCATTTTCTAAGAGATTTTGCCTATTTTTCTTTTAACGGTTTAAGGGTTATTGGGCTTGAAACATTCACTTTCGAACATAAAAACTCGAAAAAAATATGTTTGAGGCTAAATATCAGCAAAACTATTAAACTTACGAAATTTATTGTCATTACACAAAATAAAGACTATTACGAATAATTAAAAAAAATAAAACTGTTCTACGATGCTTCGTTGCGGAGCTAGGTTTTTTTAAGTATACTGTCACAAGTTGGTGCGGTAGCCATATTGATGACGTCATTACTCGTACCCCCACCACTCGCCAACCTTAAGAACGGGCTTTCTGAAGACTGTAGGTTACAGGCAATCTTAAACATAGACCCAAGTTTATGGTAAACTCGGGTAAATAAAATGTGCTCCAGCTCTTGGTCTACCAGGAATATAAATAGGGTCGCCAAGAGCCTAGAGTACCCACGCAACACATCTGACTACACTCTAGCTCCAAACATTTTCTACACCCCAGACGAGCGATGCAGAAATATCTTCCAGATTTAGGATTATCTGGGAAAGAGGATTCCAGATCCTTGTGGTTTCTGCTAAAAGACAGTAAAGCTGAACGAGGGAGGAAATACCGATAAGGCGACTTTCAATTAGATCGTCGGTTTATCTTCTGAAGTACCAGCTGGTTCGGATTAGCGATAGTCAAAGAAAGAAAACGAAAATCTTTACTTGGGAATAATTTCATATGATTATACGCATAACAATTCATGTCTGACTCAATCTGTATCTTTAATCACCTTGAAGTATCTACTACAGGGTGGAAAAAGACCTTTACCTTGGTATGGCCCACACCTGTAGTCTGGAATAATAATTCCTGAAATAAAAACGATGAACACAACGAACGGCCGTCAATAGCTAACCTAAACATCGTGTCATTATCTAACGCAAATGTAAATAATCTATTCACATATATCACATAAGGTCCTGGAGTCACTTCATATATCGTAACGCTGTATCTGCGGAATTCAATATATAGTTCATTCCCCAAGTTTTCACATCACAGCTGGTGAAAGAATCCTACCACTGGCCTACAGAGTAATGAACCAAACCTAATCTAATTAAAACACATCTCTCAAAACGCTAGGATAACCAAAGTAGAGAATCAATTAGTATCAGTTGCTTTCAAAGTTTAGTTAATTATTGATAACGTAGTTTAATTTAAATGAATATCATGGTAAACGTTAATCAATTTCAATCACTGCACAACACAAACAATGTCACACACTGTATATGGTTACTCAAATAAAGTAATTCCTAGTTAACTGAGAGGTTATATTGACTAAGTTCTTTGAAAAGAGACTCAAAATGTTTGAGGAAATATAAAGATTTAAACATTCAATTCATTTATCTAATTTTACACAATATTCGCTTTCGAAGTATGACATTATAACCAAAAGTTGAAGTAATAATTTCGTTAAGATTTGAACAGAATAAAGCTTGTGTTGTAGAAATCAAACAAATTCGTATCTTCTATCTTTTACACATTATGAAGTATTTAAGAGAAAACGAAATTTGGTTTCGCAAATAAAAATCTTAATAATTTTTATACTAATCAATAATTCTTGCCGAAATTGTTGCGATATAGTCCAGCAACATTAATATTTAATTTTGAAAAGGTTTTATCACACTACTTCTTACAGAAATTTAGTTATTACATAAAACATACCTTGAAAAAAGAAACCAGTTCGCCTTAAAGCAGGCGTGACATCATGACAGCTGATTTCTACGTTATACAAATTAATCTTTGAGTAAATATTGGAATACACAAAAATAATGTTACAAATATGACAGTTGAACGGAGAATAGTGGCTGTAGTTGAAACCAATATTAATTAATTGTAAATTTAAAACTCCGAAATGATTGAAGTCCAGAATTATCAAGAACAGCACGTAAAAATGGTCGAACAAACATTGTCGTTGATTTGACTAATTGAGGTGGTGTATGATATCTGTTAACATGGCTAACCGGGAGTTTTTAATAGAATTGAAAACTGGAAGACTAAAAGTTGGCAATTGATCACTAGAATCGAACAACTCGATACTTAAAACGTAGGAATTCTGTTAATAGCGGCCCCATACTCAATAAAGCAAATTTTACCCACGTTGATAAATAATTTTAAAAGCAAAATAATAACTTCATTGAAGTGAAAATTTCGAAATAAATTTATCTTTATGAAATGTCTTGTTAGCACTTATATCGAATTTTATTCTCTTCACAACTATGAATATAATCCACCAGAATAGATGAATAACTCGATATATCCTTCAGCTTAGCAAATTTTTGCATATATAATTACCTATTTGTAGTTTAGGGCTCAGGGGATACAAACGACGGAAAAGCCCACGCATCTATCCTTCGGGTCAGTGAAATTGTAAGTACTACTAACATGGAGGGGACAGCGGTTCTCCCATCAACCGGAGAAGAATGCTGATTCACACTAATCAAAAAGAAACACAACGCCAAGCATTGACTAGGATCCAATCAAAATTAAGTTCTAAATCCAAGTCAATGCTTCGTGACTAACGAAAACCTGAATAGATACAGACTGAAAAACAAAAACGGAAAATAAAACGAAACACGCCCAAAGCGTGACTAAAGCCAAACAAAGAGAAAAATCTAAGGAGAGCACGAAAGGAAACAAAACATTACAAAGAAAATAAAAGGGAAAAAAATGGAACAGCTAACTAGGCTGTTACACAATCATAGATACCAGCCAGAATTATTTCCGAATTTCGCTTGATGGAAGTAGCCAAAAATATACAACTTTTAGAGTAACCCACACCAGGGAAAGCTATAAATTTCAGCGCGTCGTAATGGGCCACGTCTCTTTCCATAGTGACTCGAATGCTTTTAGAGGACTAACAAAACAGAATAAACAATGTCGTCGATGATATAGTAGTGTTGGGATCCTATAATTATAGGCAACAGCTGCAAGACTTAGAATGATTAATTCGTCGCCTACGGAAGCACAATTTCCGCTCATCCCCAAAGAAGGCCCAACTGTTTTACTCTGCTTTTTACATTTTGGGTTTCCGAGTCTCACGAGATACTATATCGATATCTCCCAAGACAGCACAGAAAATTCGAAATTTCCAGAAGCCAAGAACGAAACGCCAACTTAGCAGTTTTCTGGTATTGTGCTCCTTCATAAAGTTGCACATACATCAATTTACAAATAGAATTGAACCTTTTCAACAACTGCTAGCCAAAGATTCTAAATTTAAATGGGACCAATCTCATGCTCTACTTTTTGAACAATTGAATTCTGACATCATTCAACCTTCCATCGTTGCATCACTTTGACGAGAATGTAGAAATTCGTGTCTACACTGATACCAGTACCTATCAAATTGGAAGGTTATTAATTTGTGTTGACCCGGTCCGTAATGAAGAACAAGAAGGATCAAAAACGGAGCAGCGATATTCTACGTGGCAAAAAGAATTAGCTGAATTCACTTTAAATTAGCATAAAAATGAGTTTTTTTATTAGCGCTCTGGTATCACTTCTGAATAAGAAATTTCACTAATTGCACTTGACTCTTTTGCACTGAATAACTTAGTTTTTATTTATTTTCGTTGTAATCGAGAATATGGGCGCTCGCCTTTACGGGCAGTTTCATGTTTACACTTCGTTCCTCTCGAGGTTTTTAGCACTATCTTCTTGTTATGATGGGTTTAAAATTGATAAATTAAGTCACGTATAGTGTTAATATATTCTGGTTGCAGAATTTCAATGTTCTGTTTGTGCAAAGTTGTATCACTATTATTGTGTAGGATATTTGTTGGGGGTTGGTCGTTGAGATCATTGTACTTATCAAAATCAATATTATTATAATTAACGCTATTAATGGCAAGGGAAGAACTGCGTGTAAGTGAAAATCCTAATATCTACTGGTTAGATTATTCTTTTCATGTTTTAATGAATCATCAAGAGAAGTTATTGATATCCTGCAGAGTTTGTAGGTTATATGGAAAATTATTTTATAATATTGAACTTCGAGTTCGGACGTATACCTACTATGCAATTTAAAATTCTCTGTTATAATATCATCAAAATCTTGGTACAAAAAGTAATATGTATATGGGATCGTTCTGTCACTTTGAACTGTGATTTGAGTATAATAATTTAATATTTTAACATGATTTCTCGTTGTTAGATGTAATCCAGATGGCCTAGAAATATAGAATTCCTCTTAAGATGACAATTCAGGACTTAATTGGAACGTTGATGTATTATTGCGAAAAACATGCATAAAGTCAATCAGTTTTCTGGGTCTTCGGTTGAGATTGGACTGTACAAGTTGTGAACATTTGATTTTGGCTACACAAAGATAGGTCTGTTTCAAATATGGACTATTCCGTTTTGATTGCATATTTAGGCAATATTTATCTTAAATGCGCTGATTTTGATAGATAGCCACTGTTTAATGTAGTAGTTCTTTTGGATAACGACAGAGGTTTGAGTAATAATGTCTAAATTGGCGTTTACAGGATCGAAAGAGATTAGACATTTTTTGTGGTTTGGTAGAAAATTCCTATATACTCTTGTAAAATAGATTTCGAAGTTTGGGATTATTGTTTATAATCTCTTTGGCCAGTGCATTCTTTACTAAAACATCTGTCCCTGTATTTCCAAGAATACTCTGTATGATATTATCTAAGTGTTGTTCCAAAACTTGGAAATTATGAAGTGTTATTAGGAATCGTTCATTTGTTGCTAATGTACACATTGATTTGGCAATTTCACTGTGCACATTCGATATTAATTTCTCTACACCAACTATGATATTTGCAACTAAATGAGTTAACTGGTAGTTATTTTCCTTAATATTCTGAATTTGTTCGTTTAAACAGTCATTTTGCGGCCTCATTTCGTTTATAGTTTGCTTCAACTTATGTGCTTCATATAGCGAAAAGCCACTCATCGCGAAATATGCGATTCCCCCTAGCAGTGAGAGAATCATACGTTTTTTGCTTGTAGAAGTATGTTTTTGAAAATCAGTCGGTATGAAATGAGGAAGTTTGTTTACAAATTGACGTTCCCGTTCATGAAGGATTGTTATTAAATGCTCGTATCCATTGCAGGATTCGTTCTGAAGGTGTATAGAGCTAAAATCCAAATGCAGTCGATATGGTAAGAATTATGTGTCATCGGTTTGAATTTCGCTATCGAAAGTCCGTATTGCTTGAAGACTAATTCATTTCCACTGCTGCTGCTTCCATGAGTAAGAAGACACGCGCTGGCTTCCAAAGCATAGGTAGTTGCCCCATAGCTCAAAAGTTTCTTCTCTGTAGGAAGAAAAAAGTGCTGATTGTTAATATTTAGTTTTATTTTCTTCACTTCGAACATGTCATTAGAAATTAGGGTATTGTTGAACAGAGTATTTTGTGAGAGTGAGGGAGTTTTTAATGGCTAAGGATTTTGACACTAAAAGTAAAAAGTGTATTTTAAAGGAGTATCGGTTTTTACTTGGGGATATAAAAACAAGAAGAGGTTAGAGAAACACTTTTTTTGTTTAAATGTAAGATATCAAAGTGTTTTACGAGCAAAGAGGGGAGTGACAATGATGTATCATAAGTGGTATAATAATGCAGAAAGGCGCTGTATCACTTTTCAGATGAAGTAATTGGTAATTTTTTTTCTAAATATTTCCTTTTCTCTTTCGCTTGCGTGTATCTTTCTGTCGGTGAATGTTTGGTGGCTGGAATCTCTACTTACTGGTGTGTGTGTGTGTGTGTATGTAGGTGTGTACTTGCATGACGTAATAGTCACGTGCCATACTCCGAAGGTTGCTCCGCACCTCAGAGATTCAAAGAAGTTCTCTTGCTGTAAGCTCTGAAATGATGCAGAACGTCGCGTATAGATTTATGTTTGTGTGTGTGTGTGTGTGTTTTTTTAGAAGAGCCCTACTAGAGAAAATAATTGTTCGCCGTCCTCATAGAATTTCTTTATCGTATCAGTGAAGATCAGTTGTTCTTACCTAAATTCCTGGGGGGTGGGGGTTTTTACTAAGTAAAGGTTAGGATTTTCCTGGCGAATAATTCCACATGGAACGACGTATTGGCGTGACCAATTCTCAGGAATGTTGGAAATCGCTAATGATAGAAAACAAACACTTTGTCTTTTTCTTTAAACGTTACTTGTGAGTAACGTGCATCATAGTATTTTTCTGCTTTAAGTGTTGTTTTGCAGTCTATAACCAACCTTTTGACGAAAAGCATCCAATATTTCCCTTGTTATTTGTAGGTGGTATTCCGAGTTCGCTGTCAGCATAACTTCTAGGATGATATCCAAAACGTAGAAAATGTTGGTTGATGTTTGGGATTTGATTTAGAATATCGCATGTAGTAAGAAATTTTCCCAGAGCTTGACATTATTCTGGACGTAAAATCTGAGTATTTGCTGGATCATTTTCTGTGTAATCTCTGCCAGACCACACGATCTGTGATTGTAGGCGGGAGCATACTTTGAAATAAAGTTGTATTTGCGGGCCAGCTCCTTTAGTGCTAGACTGGAGTGTACTGGGTGCCTACCTAGAATTATAGATATAAAACACCCAAATTTAAGAATGAGTTGTTCCAAAAATCAACGACGGATTTAGCGGTTATTGAATCCACTACATAGTGAGCCAGACACTCAATAGTCACATGCACATATTTGCTGGTGTTTCCTTCAGAGGGAATCGGACCCAGGTTATCAAAAATATTCTGTTTGGCAATATTCACTACCGGGTGGTGTAAGAGTGCTCCCTGCTTTTTAATAGGCAATTTCTTGTATTTTTGACAGTCTGTGCGGTAGGCCAATACCTGTTTCATCTATGAAATATAATATTTCAGCACTGATGTTTTATAAAGCTTCGTTGTGCCCGGCCATCGGTGATTTTTGTATGTAGACAAACCATTGAGTAACTAAACTTTAGGCACACAAAGTAGAAGTTTTCATAAGTCTCGGTGCTTTCTAGTACGATAAACTATACCGTCTTTCAGGCAGTGATGTTTCAATGCTCGTAGCTGTGTCAGTTGGAATTTCTCCATTAAGTGTTGCGATGATATTGTCATAAGAAGGATCTATTGCTTGTTCTAGTTTTAAACTCTCTTTTGGAAAAAAATCTTCTGTTATAAGCACATTATCTTCTAGTGAACACCAAGTCATCCTCTGATGTGCGAACGTTGTCGGCTACCTTGTCCCTATTGGCGTTAGATCCCTCCGTGTTTTCTTCGCTTTCTTCTTCTGGTTTTTGGTTTTCAATTACATCTTTTTGTTCTAGTCTCGAAAATATATTGGCTGGTATATCTTTACCGCTTCGGTGTCTAATTTGGAAATGATAGGTAAAAAGAGGCGGTAACGTGATAATTTTCCGATTTTAACTGGCTGACTTTGTAAAGTTACTGAGCTCTTATTATCGGTGAAGAGAATGAAGTGACGATTTAATAGATAGAATCTATATTTTCGTAGATGGTACACCAATCCAGCTAATTCTTTTTGCCACGTAGAATATCGCTGCTCTGGTTTTTTGAGCCGCCTTGTTCTTCCTTAGAGACCGGGTCAACACAAATTAATAACCTTCCAATTTGATAGGTACTGGTATCAGTGTAGACATGAATTTCTGCATTCTCGTCAAAGTGATGCAACGATGGAGCTTAAATAATGTCAGAATTCAATTATTCAAAAAGTAAATCATGAGATTAGTTCCATTTAAATTTAGAATCTTTGGCTAGGAATTGTTGAAGAGGTTCAATTCTATTTGTAAATTGATGTATGTGCAACTTTATGAAGGAGCACAATACCAGAAAACTGCTAAGTTGGCGTTTCGTTCTTGGCTTCTGGAAATTTCGAATTTTCTTTGCTGTCTTGGGAGATACCGATATAGTATCCCGTGAGACTCGGAAACCCAAAATGTAAAAAGCAGAGTAAAACAGTTGGGCCTTCTTTGGGGATGTGCGGAAATTGTGCTTCCGTAGGCGACGAATTAATCATTCTAAATCTTGCAGCTGTTCCTATAATTATAGGATCCCAACACTATATCATCGACGACATTGTTTATTCTGTTTTGTTAGTCCTCTAAAAGCATTCGAGTCACTATGGAAAGGGACGTGGCCCATTACGACGCGCTGAAATTTATAGCTTTTCCTGGTGTGGGTTACTCCAAAAGTTGTATATTTTTGGCTACTTCGATCAAGCGAAATTCGGAAATAACTCTGGCTGATATCTATAGTTCAGGTCGCCGGTTTACCTTTAAAATTAGTCCAAACGTCTTCCGCGGACTGAAATGGAATTGCCAAGTATTTTGTGTATTTTTTACATAGAATGATGTTGAAAACCAGTCTAAATTCGCTGCTGTGCGGCTTCCTAACAAGCAAAGGTAAAGAATAAGAACTAGTGGAACTTTCCCTAATAATCCATACTTTCTTTAATTTGCTGTGCTGAGAATCTATCTGTTTTCTAATTCCGATCGGTATAGGGTTCCATGAAAAACGGCTGATTTATCCATTTGGATTTTGTGAACATAGCCGCGAAAATGTCTTACTCGGCTCCATTACTCTAAAATAATGAGAATAGTACGTGTTTCCAACTTTAAATTTTACTAAGGCAATGTAGTTTAATTTTATCAGCTTGTTAGCCGTACCTTTAATTTGAGTTTCAAATGGTATTAAAGTAGTTTTTATTAGTAGATCTTCTCTAGGCCAAATACTCAGTGCTGGCCGAATTAATAATTACTGGTAGCATACTATCTCCTTCTTGAACTTTGATTAAAGATCGATTATTATTTGTGGCGAAAAAATCTTTTGTCATCAGTTGTATTTAAATTAGTATTAATAGTATATAAAGGGTGATCAAAATTTTCGTTTGAAGTGTTTGTTGTTTGCATCGCCCGTTCGTTGTTGAGTCAGACGGGCGGCCTCATTCGATTTCCTGATGGTTTGTCTTTCCTGGGCTAAAATACATGAACCGTGTGTCAAAGTTTGAAACACTCTGTGCAAACGGTAGCTGTCCCTCTTGTATCTTCTTAGTTATCTACATTCTTGTGATTTTCCTTCTTTTGATTCTGGTCTCCATTCTTCTTGTAATATTTATAGCTAAATTGTTTCCCCTTTTTCTTATAATTTGGTTTGTAGGTTGCATTTTTAGCAATCTTGAGAGACAATTCTGCTAGTTTGGTGGTAATATTTTTCATATTGGACTGAGGAGTTTAATTAGCTTGTTGTTGGGTGGGTTGTCTCTGATTGGAATCCGGTTTGGTAGGTTGATGTCTCAATTATATGTTTAACAGGAATTTGTTTATTTGGTGCATTTTGTGCATATTGCGAATTGTAGAATTAGAAAATGACAGAAGTTCTCTTGTCGTGAATGTCTTATTACTCATATCTGCGTGAGGTAATTATAGGAGCGCAAGCAATGAAATCATCCTAACCTGATATTATGATTAAAGATCCAAATTTTCCAT
Source organism: Lepisma saccharinum (assembly GCA_022664845.1). NCBI lineage: Eukaryota > Metazoa > Arthropoda > Insecta > Zygentoma > Lepismatidae > Lepisma > Lepisma saccharinum. The sequence goes on from JAGDQP010005544.1 coordinate 58,041, forward strand.
TTCTTACGGAACGGACCTCGGAGCTTTTCGTTTATTAATCTGTTCTACTAATTACATTGTTTTATAGCCTAAGATTTTAAAGAATAAAACATTTAATAATTCTCCCCAATAATTAAAGTTCGATTACACAACAATAATCTATTCCACTTTCCCTTAATGAGTCCCAGTACTTTCCTAATTTTTATTTTTAATTTATTATTTATTTCTTATTGTACTAGGATCAATTTTCATCACAAGGTATTTCCAAAACCCGCTTGAGAACAGTACTTACGCACGCGCAGAACGTCGCCAATTGTGTTTGTTGTGATCGTCCGCCATGTTGTTTTTCTATTCGTCTCACTTTTGAACCTGTGTTAAAAGAGAACTTCTTACTTTCGGCTGGTGATCACGGTTGAAACCGCAAATTAAAAGTGATTTTATATTTTTGTGTACGTGATTATATGTATATATACACGAGGACCGTTCCATATTGATTTACACTTTATTTTTTATTTTTTTTTTACACTTATAAGAATCTTTATGCCTCGGCAGATACATCCACTTTGTCAACATAGTCTCCATTACACGCGCCACCGATTTGGCAAGTTCCCTATGCACTCTGCGAACCACTTTTTCGGGGTCTGTCGCACCCACGTCCGGGCAGCGTCTTGCAGTTCCTTGAAGATTGGGAAAAGATGTCCACGGAGCGGTTTCTTCAATGCCCCGAAGAGGTGGTAATCAGAAGGGGCCAAATCAGGAGAACAAGGTGGGTGTGACAGCCCCTGGAACCCCAGCTCATTAATGGCAGTCGTGGTTGCCCGACTCGTATGTGGACGAGCGTTGTCGTGTTGCTGAAGCACAGCTTTCGCCTATTTTCCTGGTCGTTCCTTCTGAATTGCATGGCGCAAACTCCGAAGCGTTGTCACGTATGACTCGCTGTTAATGGTGGTACCGGGTTCCAGCCAGTCAATGAGTATGATTCCATCCTTGTCCCAGAAGATTGTTACCATGTGTTTGCCTAAGGAGGGCTTTTTCAGAACTTCTTTGGCGCGGGGCTGCCTTGATGCTTCCAGTGCATTGAATGGGCTTTAGTCTCTGGCTCATGGTAGTGCAGCGAAGTCTCGTCGCCAGTAACGAGTTTGGACATGAAGCCTTCTGGATCCTGGCTGTAGCGTTTGCAGAAGTTCATTGCTCACGTCCTTGCGCTGTTATCTTTGTGCAGCATTCAGGGATTTGGGAACTCACCTGGCAGACACCTTACCCATCTTAAGATGTTCGTGCACTATGGGGTACAGAGTGCTTCTGGCATGTCCTATGACCGCCTCCAGTTCCGTGAACGTGATGCACCTGTTGTCCTGAATAAGCCGCTCCACTCTTGAACTGTTCACTGGTGTTGTCACGGTCACTTTCCTTCCAGAACTGGTTCCCTTCACCGTTGATATGCAGGCACTTTTCCATCCGTTCACCCAGTTGCATACGATTTTGCGTGATGATGCGCACTCTGCACACACTGCCACCAATCGCCTGTGAATTTCCGCTGCCTGTACACCCTCTTTCCACAGAAACCACGTTGTCCAGCGCTGTCCTTGCTGATCACCTATGTTGTCCGCTCACGTATTTACAGCTGTTGGTGAAATGTGCTGCAGGGTACAGGGATTACACGTCTCTGTATTGTTCTTCCACATGAAGGCAGACCTAAGTACTACTTCCAACTTTCAGGACGAGCTCAATGGTGGACCCTGAAAGAAGAAAAAAATAAAGTGTAAATCAATATGGAAAGCCCCTCGTATATATATATATATATATACAGCTAGCACAAGGGAAAACCAAAAGGGGAATTTAACTTATATTTATGAATAAATCGAACAAAAATAAAGGAAAATACTTACAATTTATATGATCCGTATTAGAGTACACGCATATTCACATATCCGCAAGTCACTACGATATTTCGTTCACACTGTTGCACTTAGTCATGTGTATGGGAAGAGAGCGAAGTGCACATGTTCACAAAGCATTAGATTGAAGAGACAGTGGCGACAGTAACGGACGAGGCATCAAACTTGGACAACAACTGACTGCTGTTGCGCGTAGATTTCCGGAACTTAGAACAATTAACAACTGTATAGCGTGTATGTACGCGGTCGGATCGTGGAAGGAAATGTGTTGAAGATGTAGAAGAAACCGGAGGTTTAGAGTTATTGAAGGTTAGGGCCAGGACAGATTTTCGCGCTTAAATCATGAATAAAGGCGCCCTCACACAGTCAGCATGCTCGGAGGGGGTAAAATGGGGATTATGGCAACCAGAAAAGATAGTGACTGCAGAAGTGATGAAAATAGAGCAGGTTCTACATCTGGGTCTCTTGCATGTATGGTCGCCGGTTTGGGCTGGTGGCGAGAAAGGATTTGTACGGATGTTAAAAAACTGATTCTAGGTTTGGTGGGAAATACTGATCTTGTGTCTGGGTTATATTGTAGAATGTGGAAATGAGAGTGTATTATTTGTTTGACTTTGGTTAGTTTAGGATGGAATTGGGTGATTAGAGCTGGTGGGTTAGGCGCCGGTGGGTTGGAGGTTTGAGTGAGTTGAGTGTGAGGATCAATTTCGAAACTGTTTAGTAACAATGTTAGATGGGTAGCCTCGGTTGACTAGAACCTCCTGGAGACATTGGTTGTAAGTTCCAGGTCGGGGAATTCAGGCGTTGTCCTCTGAGGGCAAGAGAGAAAGGAATCTCAATCTTGGTGTGGGTAGGGTGGGAACAATCTACTTTAAAGACACCTTCCAATAAACTCCATACTAGCCTTGAACATTTCCGCCCTGCCTGAAACATGGACCCACCTCCACTTATTAGCAAGCATGAGCGTTACATCTCCTCCGTTATCTCTGCCAGCACCAATAGTGAGTTTTTAAATCGAATGACCAAGCAACCTGACCTAACCCATAACTAACGCAAAGTCCTTGTAACGCTACGCGGGAACCGTGACATAATGGTCCTCCCAGCGGACAAAGGAGGACACTAGTCTTGGACAAAGCTGACTACCACCAGGAGGCTTACCGCCAACTATCCGATCCCAACACCTACAAGTCCACAGCTACAGACTTAACGTAACCCACCAACAGAAAATTTCGGATTTCGTTACGGCTAATGGTCCTCGTGTGGGCATATCTGAAATGTCCCAAAAATACCTAACGCTGGAGAGTCCACGAACCTAAGCCTTTTCATATTACCGAAGATCCCCATACCATGTAACCCAAGCAGACCCATTGTAGCCAGTTATAATTTCACTACTGAACTCATTTCCGTTCCCATTGACTTCTTCCTTCAACCTGATGTTCAAACGTTGCCTGCCTACATACGCGACATACTTCCACTTAGAAATCATCCGTAAGCTACCGCCGCTTCCTTCTGACTTACTGCTTTGTACCATAGATGTTACTTCCTTATATACCAACATTCCTCATGCCAATGGCCTAGCAGCTATGGAATATTTCCTTAACCAGACACCCAAACCTCATACCCCTTTCCTTCTTAACCTGGTCAAATTAGTTCTCACATGTAACAACTTCACCTTTGACGACAAACACTACCTTCAGATCCGAGGCATAGCCATGGGTACGAGAATGGCACCTTCTTATGCTAATCTGTTTATGGGCATACTCGAACAAGTTTTCCTGCAAAATCAGCCTTTGACACCTCTACTCTGGATAAGGTTCTTGGATTATAAAACAATGTTATGGACTCATGGTGAATGAAACCAATCTCAAGACATTCCTAGAACAATTGAACCAATTTCGTCTTGTCCAGTTGATTTTTTCTATTTCTAACAAAAGAGTCACATTCCTTGGCGTGGACTTCACTTTAGAAAGAAACACCCTCACTACTTCTGTTCACATAAAACCTGCCAACCATTATATACACTACTGATTTTCCCATCTTTATCATATCAAAAAAGCTATTTCTTTTTCCCTTGTCCTCAGAGGACAACGCCTGAATTCCGCCAGCTATGCTGCTGAAACTTACAACCAACGCCTCCAGGATGCTCTAGTCAACCGAGTCTACTCATCTAACCGTGTAACTAAACAGATTCGCCTTGCATCCTCACACACTTATCACGCCGACTCTAATCACCCAGTTCCATCCTAAACTAACCAAGGTCAAACAAATCCTAAATCCCCATTTCGAAATTCTCCAGTGTGTCCCAGACACAAGATCGGCATTTTCCACCAAACCTAGAATAGTTTTTTAACACCCACCTAATGTTAGAAACATCTTGGTCCGTACGAATCCTTCCTCGCCACCACCCCAAAGCGGAGCCCATGCATGCATAAGACCCAGATACAAGACCTGCTCCATTTTTATCACTTCTCCCTCAGTCACTATCAATACTGCTAATGACCGATACACCCTAAATTCCAAGGGTACATGCCACACTTCTAATGTTATATGCGTCCTAACCTGCAAGTTCTATGAAGCCTTTTATGTGGGAGAAACAGGCTGTGCTCTGAACCTTCGTAACAACCATTGTCACTTTTACACTATCAACAAACCCGATGCCCCAGTCTCCTTACACACCGAGTCCCATAACACCAATTTTTATCTATCTTTCCTAGTTGCCATAATCCACATTTTAGCCCCTTCGACCAGTCCCTTCTGTGGGAGGGCGCTTTTATTCATGGTTTAAGAGCGAAAATCTATCTTGGCCTTAACCTTCAATAACTCTAGCTCTCCTTTTCCTCTACATTTTCAACAGATTTCCTTCCACGATCCCACGCTTTACAGTTATAAATTGTTCCAAGCTCCGGAAATCTACGCGCTACAGCAGTCAGTTGTTGTCCAAGCTTCATGCCTCGTCCGCTACGTGTTGCCACTGTCTCTTCAATCTTGTTCTCAAATTAATCTCAGAGTTAGTGGATATTAGTAAAAGGGTAAAGTGAAAAGATTAGTTCAGCCTTCCTCAGACCACCCTAATCCTTACTATTCCATGATAATAAACGTCCTACCCGAAATAGAAGGCTTAAGCATCTATAGGATTTTTGCGCGAAATAAAGTACCTCC
>JAGDQP010005544.1:63176-77592 GCA_022664845.1 Lepisma saccharinum
TCATGATATAAGTCTAGGTTTTACCTAGTATAGGTGAGGAAATCGCGTGAAAAGTTTTTAGGAAACCTGTTTAACTTTTCCAGTACTGATTCATAGGCAAATCAATTTTCTTGTACAAAGATAGAAACTTCAGTATTTCAATTAGTTTACCACTTTATGGTACGTATCACCCAAGAGTAACTTGAAATTCTGTAAAGATTTGAATGTAAATTATTAATATATGTTTTTTCTTGAATAAAGGGCTTCCAGACTTTCATTCTTTGTTGAAGCGTATGACTTACTTTCTTTTTTTTTTTCTTAAGTTCTTGTAGAGACGAGAAAATTATTGGTATCCATTTGCTTGGTGAGCTAAAGCCAAGTGGCACGTGGATTTATAGAAGAAAAGAAGAAGTAGGCTTACTGAGACATTTTGGTCTACAGGAAATAGTATTGTTTCATAAGCTTATGGAAGAACATTCTTTACCGTTAAGGCAGCTGGAATCGAGTTTGTCGGTAACTGAAGGGTAAGAGTTACAAATTGCTTACTCCTTTACTTACATTTAATTAATTGCACTCTATTAACATTTTGCCACAACAGCCTGGATGTTTTATTCCTTCGTTCTTTGTCCATAATGTTCGAAAATGTGTAAGATAGATGAACTTCTGATTTTGACAGGGAACTATTTCTGTGTTCAACTTGTGTAGTTGATAAAAATTAAAATAATAAAAAGACAATTTTAAAAAACTCGCAAGTATCGATAAGCTAATGATATTTGCAGAGAATGTCGCCTGTTTCTGTAGGGTCGAGGGTGTGTATGGGTTGAAGTTCAGTGTGTCCTTGACGTGGAAAACTGGAATTTAATCTGCATGGAAAAATCGGGGAAAGAACCGGGATTTTTCTAAAGTAATAAAAGGTCTTGAATTTTTCCCATTGTTGCTGCTGCATGTATTATTATTATTAATAATTTAATTTAATATATTGCGGGTATATAGACAACACAGCCCTAGAACCAAGGTATGTCACCCAATGTAACAGGGACATAGATCCAATTATACAAAACATATAAAGAACAAGGAGCATATACAAAGTGAGAAAACAGGATGGAAAAGCAAGAGTAATCCTATAAATGAGTACTTAAAAAGACATGCGAGACAGCAAAAGCTAGAAAAATATTGTGAATACATAATTAAAAATTTTGGATCAACAAAATACAAGCAAAAACAAACAAACAAGATCAGATATTTAAGAAAGTGTAACTGAAACAACGGCTTTGTACAGTACTTCTCAAAAAATGAACCATTAAAAAAATTAATTTAAAAAAAACAGCATAAATTGGTACAAAAAGGAAGACTCACATAGGATATACACGTTTAAATGTAAAAAGATAATAAAATGAACTTTCAAGACATGCTCTTGTTAAACAATTCGTACTAAACAGTAGCATATAGCATGACTAAAAAGAAATGCATGGGGCGCGCTCTCATATATAGTCACTTTATAAATTCTTGAATTGACGCACACCATGCTGTTCTACTTAGTCATGCATAAACAAAATTATTTTGTACTTTTTAGTACGAATTCTTTAAGAAAAATATGTTGTTGTTTTTAAAAAATCGAGTTATTACGGTGTTCGGATAATTTTTCTCAAGGTAATGTTTTGTGACCCAAAACCTAAAGTGTTCTGCAACCAGCCAAACCAGCATCGTTTGCAGACTAGTATTTATTTTAGGATAAAGAAGTCCATATTAAAAAAAATATATTTAAATATGCTTTTAAAATTTATAGAAATATACGAAAATGATAATGGAATATTGTATAAAAACGAATGTAAAATAGATTACAATGAAAGAAAATCTCATATAATCATGAGTATAGAAATATTGAAAAATTGAACTTATTCAATATTTAATATCGTCTTAAGTTATTTATTTATAAACTTAATTAATGAAATATTAGTAGAAGCAACGAACGAGAAAAAAGGTGACTGGGTTGGAAATAATTGCAACACAAATAGTCTTTGTGCCTAGTACTTTCATTATAGTGCCCCAAGTAACGTATTGAAATTCCACTATCATATCCCTTGCGGAAAATTTGCCATCTTGAGAAATATCTGGTGTAGTAAAAAGTAATCCATTATTTTGCCAATAGATGGCTTCAGTGATCTGTATCTCGCGTTGTATAAGTCCGATCGGGTTCAACGAGATGGCGTTCAAACGATGAGATTGCGTACTTCAAACACTGTTCAGATAGTTGTGATGAGTTGACTCAGTGTTGTGTGAGCGCGCGTCAAAATGGACACTAGCAAAGAGAAAATACGCTATATCTTACAGTTTTTCTTCGATAAAGGCGAAAACGCAAGCCAGGCGGATGCAAATGTGAATAGTGTTTATGGTCCTGATACTGTAACAGCCAATCACGTGCAATTTTGGTTTCGTCGATTCCGTGCCGGTAATTTTGACGTCAAAGATGTACCACGCACTGGAAGGCCACGTGTCGAAAATGTCGATAAAATCATGGACATTGTTGCGTCCGACCGTCATGTAAGCACTGTTTCGATTGCCCAATAGCTAAACATTGCACAAAAAACCGCGTGGAACCATTTGCATAAGGCTGGATACAAAAAGAAGTTTGATGTATGGGTGCCACACGAGTTAACGCAAAAAAACCTCATGGACCGAATTTCCATCTGCGAATCGCTGCTGAATCGCAACAAAAGCGACACATTTCTGAAGCGGTTGGTGACTGGTGATGAAAAGTGGATCACTTATGACAGCGTCACGCGAAAACGGTCGTGGTCGAAGCGCGGTGCGCCGGCGCAAACGGTGCCCAAGCCAGGATTGACGGCTGTGTGTTTGGTGGGATTGGCAGGGAATTATCTACTATGAGCTGCTCCCCTACGGCCAAACCCTTAACTCGGAACTATACTGTCAACAATTGGACCGTCTGAAGGCAGCAATCGCCCAGAAGCGCCTAGCTTTGGCCAATAGGAGAGGCATTGTGTTCCACCAGGACAACGCCAGGCCACACACATCGATAGTGACTCGCCAGAAGCTCCGGGAGCTAGGTTGGGAGGTTCTTATGCATCCACCTTATAGTCCGGACCTGGCACCGAGTGATTACCATCTGTTCCTGTCCATGGCAAACACGTTTGCTGGTGCAAAATTCGCGTCAAGAGAGGCTTGTGAACATCGACTGTCTCAATTTTTCGCCAATAGGGACAAGGGCTTCTATGAGAGAGGCATCATGATCTTCCAAATGGCAACACGTTATCGAACAAAACGGCGCATATGTGACCTAAATCAGATCATTCTAACTATGGTAAGTCAAGCCTTCAATGTCATGCAAAAATAATGGATTACTTTTTACTACACCAGATATAATAAATGCCAGGAGCTATTTCGTGCGTTTTTGTATTATAAACTAACTTCAAAGCGCACAAGTTAAAAAATGCATAATACCAATTAGGGGTGTTCGGAAGTCCAAATCCAATTCGGAATTACTTGTATTCCGGAATCCGATTTTCCGAAATCCGCCATTTTGGAATTGCTTGAGCCGTGGTGGCTCAATGGTAAAGCGCTCACTTCTGTCACTTGGTTTCGTCGGTTCGAACCCTGCTCGTGCCATGGTTTTTTTTGTGGTGGACAGACACCGCGTGCGTGGGTTTTCTCCGAGCTATCCTGTTTCCTCCTACTTCCTCTATTCCACCAATCATCCATCCAAGCTGAGCTAAATTTGCCCAAAACCTTTTGGCTAAAACCTTAGAAAGACCTACATTCAAATTCATAATTTGGAATACCGAAATTCCAACTTCCCGAAATTCCAAGTGCCGCAGTGGCTCAAAGATAAATCGCTCACCTCTGGCGCTTGGTATCGTCAGTTCGATCCCTGCTTGTGCCATGTGTCTTTGTGGTGGACAAAAACTGTGTGCATGGGTTTTCTCGGGCTTTTCTGTTTCCTTCCACTTTCTTCATTCCACCAATAATCTCATCATCATCCGTCTGAACTGAAGCAAATTTGCCTAAAGCCTTCAGTCTAATGGTCTTAAAAATTAAATTCAAATACATAATTTGGAATTCCGGAATTCCAAACACCACTAATACCAATAGGCATTTCGTAGACCTGGTTATAGTTATTGTCAATGCTTCAGGTATGATTTCTCTATATTTTTACCCACCTTTCAGTTGTCAATATTGCCAACTAGTAGATTCTTTCAGCTATTAATGTTGCCTACTAGAGTTTATATATATCACTAAGATAAAGGAAAATCGGAAAGCCAATTGAAGGTAAATTTAGGATAAGAAGAAAATGTTTTACTTACACCTTATTGTTCCATAGGCGAACACACACACTCAAACATTAATATGTACAGAGTACTAGCGATATTTCGGTGATTTGACCTTATTCGTGCTAGGAAGGAAAAGACGAAAACGCGCGAATTGAAAAGAAAAAGACTAAGAGAACAGTGGCGTCACGTAGCGGATCACGCATCAAGTTTGCAGAACAATTGACTGTTATATAGTGCATAGATTTCCGGAACTTTGTAAAATTGGCAGCTGTACACCGTGTAAACTTAGCTTGTTTCAATCCGTTGCGAATCTTGATACTATCTGACCTACCCGTACTCTGCTTATGGGGTCGTTGAGACACATCTTCACTAGTTGAACCAGTTTTTTCGGAATTCCAAATCATATCAGGATACTGTATAACTTTTTCCTTTTGATAGAATCATATGCTTTCTTAAAATCAATGAATAGCTGGTGAACCGTCCCATTGTATTCCCATTTCTTCTCCAAAATTTGTCTCAAGGCGAGAATCTGGTCCAACATGGATCTATTTCTTCTAAATTCACATCCCCAATTACTTCACCTGTGTATACACTTAGGCGTGTTAACAGAATATTACTTAATACTTTGTAACAGGTTGGAAGAAACGAGATTCCGCGGTAATTATTACAGTCCGATTTATCGCCTGTTTTATAAACCCGAACTATTATGGACGTTTTCCATTCCTTTGGAAACTCCTCCTTTCTCCATATAGCACTTATCAACTTATGCAGTTCCTTGATTAGTTCCGTTCCTCCCGCTTTAATTAATTCGGCTGAAATATTGTCTATTCCTGATGAGTTGAGATTTTTCAAATTTCTTTATCGACATCTCGATCTCACTAGGTTCGGGTATCCACGGTTCTGCGATATAGATTTCAAATTCCTCTGTTTGTTCTCTGTTGTATACATTAAAAAGCTTGTCGAATTAATTTTTCCACACATCGATAATTTTAGTCGGACCGCTTAAAGATCTCCGCGTTCATTTCTGATCATCCGTAATCTAGGCTTTTAACCTTTTCTTAACGAGTTTACCCCTTTGTATAGATCTCATATGTTATTTGTCTTGCCGTTTTCCTCTATCTTCTGCCTTAGATATTCTTTCTTTTTGTTTGTGAACCCGCGTGTGGCGTTGCGTTTTCCGTTAATGTAGTGGTTGGTATTTGCTTCGCTTTTATTACATAGCCATCGTTGTTTTCTTGTTTCCATTCCTCATGAAGCTCAAGGCATTCTTCATCGATCCAAGTCTTGTTTTTCTGCTGTTTCTTCTCACCTACAAGTTCCTTCCCTGCACCATTCACGAATTCTCCCCACCCCCCCACACACACACACATCTTACTTACATCACTTTCACTATTAACTTCATCTTTATTACCACTAGAGTTGGCTAAGATTTTGAGTTGGTTATCTGCTTTTACACATGGATTATCTAATCGTTTAACTTCGAATTCAAATTGTTTTGATCCTTTGTCTTCTCTATTCGCGATGCATAACTTTTCGCTCACTTTTATGATCACTAACTGATGGTCGGTGTTTCTTGTCGCTCCTCTGTAAGACATAACGTCCATTATATTGGTGTATCTTCGTCTATCTTCTAATACGTGATCGATCTGATTGAGAGTTTTTTCGTCCGGAGATATCCATGTGTATTTGTGTTCAAAGTACGTGCTCTTTACTAGTAGGTTTTTCGACATCGCGAAAATTATCAGTCTTTCTCCATTGTTGTTGATCTTTTCTTGAAGGCTGTATTTGCCTATAGTAGGTCTATATATTTCCTCCCACCCTACCTTATCGTTGAAATCACCTTACACAATTTTCGTATTATACTTCGGTAATCGGTCAAACAATGTTTTTAATTCCTCGTAAAATGTATCTTTATCTTTATCATTAGCCACCTTGGTTGGAATATGGACATTTATTAAAACTGTGTTTCCCCATCGAGTGCGTATTGTAACGTACGATAGTCTTTCTTTTACAAACTCTATATTTTGTACCGCCGGAGGGAAATTGTTCTTAATGAGGAATCCTGTTCAGAAATCATGAGACTGTGTTCCGCGTAGTAGAAAGTGTACTTACACTGTCGGATGATATCTTGACCCTCCCACTTGTCTTCCTATACCGCTAATACTTTTCGGTGTCGTGTACTGCCACCTGAAGAGCGCACGTTTTGTATAACGTTTGTACGTACCTTGTTCCTATTCTAAGGTCTTTCTTAATCCTGTTCTTGGAGCCTCCTGAAGCAGTTCCCGCCCGAAGATGCGAATGGGGCACTAGTTTACTTCCAGAATATTTTACCCCAGGAGAATCCATGAACCATCTGTTAGTATTTCGTGATATGTTTTAGCGGTGTAGAGTTGTCAGCTCTACGAACTCGCAGTAAAGGTATACATTCAAGATGTCGTCCTCTGCCCTTCTCTCAGCCTTGCCTATGTCATTCATCTTCAGCCTCTGCTGCTTCCCTTCACCATAATATTTTTGTTCGGGGTTATCTTCCCCTAGCCTATGTAGATCCCTCTACTTACTGCAAGGGAGCAGCATTGGTTTTGGCCCGCCCAGGAATTTTTCCGGTACCCACCATATCTGGAACAAGTTAGGGTGTGTAAGTTCGGGAGGGGATTCTGGAAGGAAATTTGTTGAAAATGCAGAGCAAACGGGAGGTTTAAAGTTATTGAAGGCTAAGGCCAAGCTTCATTTTTGCGCTCAAGCCATGAATAAAGGCCACCTTTCACAGACGATGTGTGGAGGTGCTGGTCGTAGGGGGCAATATGTGAATTATAGCAACAAGGAAAGTTAGATCAAAATTGGTATTGTGAGACTCTGTGTGTAAGGAGACTGGGGCATCCTGTTTGTTGATTATGCAAAAGTGGCGATGGTTATTAAGACGAATGCTGAGAGGCCCACGTCTTTGCCCCCACATGAAATAACCACAGAACTTGCTAGTTACGATGTATATTACATTAGAGGTGTGGCATGTATCCTTGGGATTTAGGGTGTACCGATCATTAGCAATATTGATAGTGACTGAGGGAGAAGTGATGAAAATAGAGCAGGTCCTACATCTGTGTCTTTTGCATATGTGGGCGCCAGTTTGGGGTGGTAGCGAGGAAAGATTCGTTCGGACCAAAATGTTTCTATGACTAGGGGAATGCTGAAAAGTAATCTAGGGGAATACTGATCTTCTGTCTGGATCAGATTGGAGACTGTAGGAATGAGAGTGAGTGTAGGATTTGTTTCACCTTGGTTAGTTTAGGATTGATTTGGGGTGATTAGAGCCGGTGGGTTGGAGGTTTGAGTGGGTTGAGTGTGTGAGGATGCACGGCAAATCTGTTTGGTAACAAGGTTAGATGGGTAGCATCGTTTGACTAGATCCTCCTCGAGACTTAGGTTGTAAGTTTCAGCAGCAGAGGTGGTGGAATTCAGGCGTTGTTCTCTGAGAGCAACGAAGAAAACAATCGCTTTCTTGGTGTGGTAAGAATGGAAACTTGTAGTGTAAATACTGCGTATTGTTGGTAGGTTTTGTGAACGGAAGTAGTGAGGTGTCCACTTTTCTAAAGTGGTGTCCACTTCAAGGAATGTGACTGTTTTGTTAGAAATGGACCAAGTGAACTGGACAACACGGAATTGATTCAGTTGTTCTAGGAATGTCTTGAGACTGGATTCATTCATCATGAGTCCATAACATCATTATATCATCCAAGAACCTTACCCAGAGTTGAGAGGTGAAAGGCTGATTTTGCAGGAAATCATGTTCGAGCTTGTCCATAAACAGAGTAGCATAAGAAGGTGCCGTTCTCGTACCCATGGTTTTGCCTTGGATCTGAAGGTAGTGTTTATCCTCAAATGTGAAGTTGTTACATGTGAGAACTATGTTGGCCATGTTAAGAAGGAAAACTGTGGTTGGGGTTTGAGGTTCTGGTTTCTGGTTAAGAAAGAATTCCATTGCTGCTAGGCCATGGGCATGAGGAATGTTGGTATATAAGGAAGTAACTTCTATGGTGCAAAGCAATATGTCAGAACGAAGAGGCGGTAATTTACTAATGATTTGTAAGAAGTGGTAAGTGTCGCGTATGTAGGCAGGCAGCGGTTGATAATGTGGTGGAAGGAAGGAGTCAACGAAAGCGGAAATGCGTACAGTAGGGGAATTATAGCTGGCTACAATGGATCTGCATGGGTTACCTGGTTTGTGGGTCTTCGGTGATAGGTAAAAGGTCGGGGTACGTGGACTCTCCAGGGTTAGGTACTTTATTTACGTTTCAGACATACCCTCACGAGGACCATTAGCGGTAATGAAATCTTGAATTTTGTGTTTGTGGGTATAGTTTTGGTCTGCGGAGGTGGGATTGTAGGTGTTGGGATCGGATAGTTGGCGGTATGCCTCCTAGAGGTAGGTAGCTTTGTCTAATACTACGATAGTGGACCCGTTGTCCGCTGGAGGGACCATTCTGTCGTGGTTTTCACGTAGCGCCACACGGGGTTTGCGTTCATTATTTGTTAGGTTAGGTAGGTTGGTCATCTGATGTAAAAACTCACTATTAGTGCTGGCAGAGATAATGGAGGAGATGTAACAGTCCAGGGGATGGTAGCTATTAAGTGCAGGTGGGTTTATGTTTGAGGGAGGACGGAAGCGTTTATGGCTTGTATGGAGTTTATTGGAAGGTGTGTCTGGAATATGTGGATTTTTGGCCCAAAAACAGCGCCATCTTAGTGGGCGGGCAAAGGGAAGGATATATTTTAACAACAGGAAGTGGTTATACGACTTGGAGGAGCAAATGGTCAGACTTTTAGTGAGGATGTCGTATTCAGATTGATAAAAACTTTGGTAAAGTTCATTTTATATGGGCCAGTCTAGTAACTATTGACTTCAACCCGTCACAATTATCCGCTACGTTCGAGTTGAAAGACTCCGATGACCCTGCTGGCTCGAACCCGGGATCTTCAGGTCGTTGGCCTAACGCGTTAGACCGCACGGGGATTCAGATTGAGTGAGGTTGTGGATTGATATCTATACGATGGAGGTAGCAGTGGTATTTCCCGGGCGGTCCGGTATTTCTGAGGACGGGCGTGAGTTCATATTGTTTATTATTACTGGGTGGTTGAGTTGTGGAAATAGGCAATGGTGGTTCTGCAAGTAAAGCAACTTGATGCTTTTTGTGTGGAAGAGGGGGAGGCAGGGTACATCTGCTTTGAAAAGCACAGCGACAGAGAAAGGATAAGTTATTCAGTTGTTTCTGGTTCATGGAAGAATGGAGATAACGGGCCTGGTTCCAAACGATGAAAATTTTACTATGCCAATCACGAGAGATCAACAAGAGGATTTTTGTGGGAGACTGGATTTTGGTCAACAGGTTACATGCACGCTGCAAGTGTAAAGAATTTATGTTGAAAGTTAATTTAACAGCAAAAGATCTGTAAAGCGGTATGAGAAACAGACGTTGTACAGGTGTTATGGCAGAGAGCGAGATTTGTGGGGTCATTCCTGTAGGAGTAAGGGCTAAATTAAAGCAGGAGGGGGGGAAAATACTAGCACGAGCAACTGATTTGGTTCATCGATGATATAATGATATTACGGACTCACGGTGAATCCAGTCTCAAGACATTCCTAGAACACCTGAACCATATCTATGCTGTCCAGTTCACTTGGTCCACTTCTAACAGAAGAGTCACATTCGATGACGTGGAAATCACTTTAGAAAACAACACCCTCACTACTTACGTTCACATCAGACCTACGAACCATATGCAGTACTTACTCTGCTCCAGTATCCATTCTTAACACACCAAGAAAGCGATTCCTTTCTCCCTTGCACTCAGTGGACAACGCCTGAATTCCACCACATTTGCTACTGAAACTTGAAACCAACGCCTCCAGTCAACCGAGGCTAGAATATCATCATTGTATTCAGCCATTTTCTATCCACTGCTGGATAAGGGCCTCTCCCTTTTCTTTCCACATATCACGGTCTGCTGCTATTCTCATCCATGTAGATCCTGAAAAACGCTTGATTTCATGTACCGACCTTGCATTTAGACGTTGTCTTGGTCGTTTCTTTTCTCTAGGAATCCAATGTAGTGCGTTTGTCGTCCATTTTCCATCTGTTCGTCTAGCTATGTAACCGGCTCATCTCCACTTCATCTTCTTCGCAGTCTTAATTACTTCCTTTACCTTTTGTGCGCGAATCCATCTTCCTATCCCTCCTAGTTATTCTTAGCATCCATCTCTCCATTGCTCTTTGTGTGTCTGACTCTTAATCTTTGAGTCTTTTGCGCATTCAGTGTCCAAGTTTCACAGCCGTACATCATCACAGGTGAGACACATTGATTATAAACTTTACGCTTCAGACACATTGGTAGTTTGCTTTTGAAAATAAAGTGTACTCTTCCAAACGAACTCCACGCCATTTTGCATCTTCTAATTACTTCATCCGTCAACTTGGCATTCGATGTTTTGAGCTGGGCTAGGTAAACATGATTATCAACTATGCCTATTGTCTCTCCGCTGATCTTTATTTAATTTTTTCCAGCATGTTGATTGTACATTATTTTCGTTTAACTTAAATTCATTTTAAGGTATATATTTTAACTCTCATTACACAGTTTGTGCATTCTGGTTTGTAGTTCTTCCGCACTAGAAGCAAATAGGACTATATCATCAGCGAATGGTAAGTGATGAAGATATTCGATATTAATTTTTATTCCAACTTTATCTCAGTTTAAATTTTGGTTCACACTCTACAGGACAGCTGAAAATTGAATCTTCTTGCCTAACTCCTTTTCGAACTTAAAATCTTTGACTTTCTTGATGCATTCTAATGACAGATGTGACAGTCGAGTAAATGTTTCGCAGTAACGTGATGTATGAACTTTCGATGCCTTGAAGTTCAAGTGATTTAAGTACTGCTGACAAGGAGACCGAATCGAAAGCTTGTTCAAAATCTATGAATCGTAGAAAGTTCATATTTATTACTCCTTTCCGTAACTTCATTCAATGTTTGTATGTGGTCCATTGTGCTAAATCCACGACGAAATGCGTCTTGTTCCCTTCCTGGTTAAAACCCAAGTCCCGTTCAGTACGATTCAAAATAACTTTGGTGAACATTTTGTATAGAACTGACAGTAAACTAGTTGGTCTGTAGTTTTCGACGCGTTCTTTGTCCCCTTTCTTGTACAACAAAATAACAACATTATTCGAACTTGACGGTATTTCTCTCTTCCTCAGCCACATCGAGAATAATTTAGCAAGTTCCTCTTTCATCTTTTCACCTCCCCATTTAAACATCTCTGCTGTGTGTCCATCTTTTCCTGGCGATTTTCCGTTCTTCATGGCTCGAAGTACTTTATACACTTATTGTTTCATTACGTCTTGCACATCTACATCATATTCTTCTGAATCTTCGTTTCCTGGTTCTTTTTCAGAGTAGTAAAATTTTCTGTAGAAAGTTTCAAATATCTGTATAATTTCTTCCTTATTTCTGGTTACGGTCCCGTCTGGTCTATTAACTGCAATTATTTGCTTTTACCCTATCATGGTTTGGTTTTCATCAGGCTCTTATTTTCCTAGATTGTATTTCTAACAAGATTTTCGTTATATCTTCGTACACCCTCTTATTTTCTTCCTTACGGTTTTATTTAGTTTTATGTACTGATTTCTCTTTATGTAACTTTCCTCTTCTTTCACTTCCCTCTTTTTCTTCATCAAGAGTTCATTTTCTTCTGAGATTTTGCTCTCTCTCTCTCTCCCTGTCTCACTCTCTCTCTCTCTCTTTTGACGCCTGCGATTTTCTTGGCTGTTTCTCTTAGTATCTCAGTTAGTAGTTTATTTCTGCTATTGACGTCTTCTTCATCCTCTAACTCTTCCAAGGCGCTGAATCCGTTGCTTATTTCCATCTCGAATGTCTGTCTGTGTTTCCCTAGATTTTCCCGATCTAAGAGTGGCGTTTTTCCTCTGATAAACTTATTTCTCTCAAGCTTAGTATTTAGTTTCTACTTACATCTCACCATCCTATGATCACTTGAGATTTTGAATCTGTTCAGAACAGACACTTCTCGAAGAATTTCCGTATTATTCGATAAGACATTGTCTATTTTGTTTTTGGTCCCATTTGGGCCTTTCCATGTCCACTTCATCTGGGGCAGCGGCCTGAAAAATGTATTCGAAATGAATAGTCTGTTAGCTTCTGAAAATTCCACTAACTTCTCTGGTTTGTTGTTTCTTTTGCCAAATCCAAAATTTCCCACTTTCGTGATGCTGCTCTGCTTAGTTCCTAGTTTCACATTGAAGTCTCCCATTACAGTTTTGCAATGTGATTTGTTGCTATCCAAAATCTTCTGTTTCTCCTCGTATAGGTCTTCGATTTCCTCCTCCGGATGTGACGTTTTTGGAGCATATACCTGTATAATTTCCATACTGTATCTGTTGTTTATAACTACCTGTGCGATTCAGTCTGAAATTCCTTCAGTTTCTGTTATCCGTGATTTCAAGTTTTTATTAATTATAAAGCCAATGCCTGTCCTGTGCTATTTTCTGTTCCTTTGAAGTAGAACGCGTGATCTGACGGTAGTTCCAACTGTTCTTTCTTTTTCCTTCACACTTCTGATAGTCCTATGATGTCCCACATAATCGTGTTAAGTTCATTCTGCAATTCTTCTAATTTGTCCTCTGCTGCAAGTGACTGACAGTTGAGAGTCGCCACGTATAGGTCCGTTCGAGTTTCCGTGTCGGTGTCCTGGCAGTCTACAGTCCAAACCCGGGCATTTTGACCCTCTGACTTGCTTCAGGACTGACCGCTGCATTTGCCAGCTGCATTCCGTCCTCCGGGCAATCAGGATTTCCTAGGCTGTTTCCTTACTTGTACCATCATGTGATAAGAAAGGAGAAGTGCAGACATTTGACTCACCACGCTGTCTGCTAATGCAGGTTGGTGAGCAGCCCATCCATATTCGTTCGCCAAGCAATTGCTTGGGTACTAACAGGCCCCACGACGTGAACGTATGGATTGGAAACTAAGCATATACCCCGGTCGGTTCCCTTAAGCCTTAGCAAGAGGAATTAAGGCGGTTATTTCTTTGTTCGGTTATTTCTTTGTCATGTTCCTCCTGATTATCTTCCAATTGCTTTTAGCTTTTCTTTAGTCTTTTCCCTCTTTAACCGAAAACAAACTTCTTTAAAATGTCCTTTTTTACCACAGAAACCACAAAATTTGTTGAATGCTGAACATTGTTTTTGCTTATGCGTATCCCCACAAAAGGAACAATTAACAACCATAGTTTCCTTATTATTCTCATTTGATTTCCGATACGGAAATGTGCGGCTACCATCTAGCTTATATAAGGTTTGATCCTGATGGTAAATGTGTTTAATATTGTTATCAAATAGCGCACTATCCCTCTCGATCGTTTCGTGTTGCAGTGCTATATCAAAAGTCAGTTTTTCCATTGCTAATAATCGCTTTCTTACAGATATATCAGAAGTGACGAAAATTAATTGGTCAATCAGAGCTTCATCCAAAAAGGTGTCAAAATTACATTTAGAAGCTTGCAATTTTAATGCCTGTATGGAATCAGAAGTTGATTGACCCGGCTCCTGTATCATTACATGAAAATGAAAACGATCTGTACGAAAATTAGACTTACTATGAAATAACTTTTTTAGCGTGC
This sequence comes from Lepisma saccharinum, assembly GCA_022664845.1. Taxonomy (NCBI): domain Eukaryota; kingdom Metazoa; phylum Arthropoda; class Insecta; order Zygentoma; family Lepismatidae; genus Lepisma; species Lepisma saccharinum. The sequence goes on from JAGDQP010005544.1 coordinate 77,132, forward strand.
TATGAACTACTCCCCAAGATAGCTCAGTTATTTTTTTAGGACTAATTTTGAGCCTCTCCTATGCATCATTATCTAATGACGCAATCAGCACATCGATTCTTTTAGCATCTTCGATACCAAATTCTTTGCAATCGGACTAAAACCTCTCAAGACAAAAGTCTATCTTGTCTCATCTAGAATCGAAAGGTGCAAATAACATTGATTTAGATGCCATCATAAAACTCTAATATCCTGAATTATTCAACAAAATAGTTGGACCAGCCTCGATCGCCAGTGTAAATTTTCACAAATAATGTTATATCTTTTAAATAAAAGAGATACGATGAGCAAATTGTAAAATGCTATTTGGAATGAGATGATTCGCAAGTGGCTGAGAGTTCTTTATATCAGAATATCAGATATAATCATTGAGTAAATATCTCCTAGAGAAATTTTTGTATGCTTCGACGCGGCTATGCGTT